>OZ005649.1:177484599-177689599 GCA_963930645.1 Salticus scenicus | reverse complement strand
AACCTCAACTTATTTTTAACTTTTATCAGACGACATTAAACTGAAGCCATAACCAGTTCCTTCCTTAAACTGTTCTCCAAAAAATATACTATCGGCCGAAGATTGTACATTATACCATTCCTTCGTACCAGTGCTTAATCGCGCTAAATTTTTCTTAATTGCTTCAAAGCTCAACACTTCTATAGGCGTCTTGTCAGGATTTTTTGCTAGCCCATCTCTAGTTAATGGTAAAGGTTTACCGCTACGACATTGACATTTAATTAGAAACAATACATCTTTTTCGTAAGCCGACCCATCATTTGTAAACAATTGCCTTTCTATTAAATTCACCATGTTAAAAAAATAGCAAACGATTCCACATTTTTGAAAAACGCTACGCACATCAGAAAAAGCCACAACCATTTGAGGAGGAATCTTACATAACATCTCATGTAAATCTTTTAGCGATTGGTAAAGAATTTTGATAGAACCCCTGTCTTCAACCAAAATATATTTACACGTGCTCAAATATTTAAAATCTCCGTTTGAATTTCTGCCTTTGTTTCGAGGACCGCCTCGTTCTAAGTGACAGGCATCTGGTAGCAATTTCATCAATTCTGGAATTGAAAGTATCGTATAAACTGTAGAATGTCGCCGTCTGTTGGACAATTCGAAAACTTGTTTTTGAGTAGAAAACAATGTGAGTTCATATAAAATGTTTTTTTCGACATTAAATTGTTTGACGGATTCCGAAGACGAAGACAAGTGTTTGCTGTCTAGAGCACCCTGTGTATCGGATTTAGTAACGCGACACGCTCGATAGATTCCAAATGCGTCTCCAGGCGTAGGAAATTTCAAGTGTTTTACTACGGCCCACATGAATTCAGGAACCGCTGTGATATTTTTGTTAAATATATTTAAATCTTGAATTTTCCTCAAATGACATTCGATCAACCTCAAAACCGAATCCATATTATGGGGTTGGATTCTATTCAAAATGGCCTCGTAAAGATCGGGTCTGTTTAATAGAGTATATTCCATCAAACGTTTGGCCACAAACATGACATCTGTTAAAGAGTTACAGCGAGTATATAACGGACTCAAATTTCGAAAAACAACAGACGAAACCAGTATGCTAGCTTACGTGATGATGTTTACTGACCTCAAGATGAAAGATTTGTTGGGATGGTTTAATGACAACCCAGGTCGACGACAAACGTATTTAAAAGACTTGAATATTTTGGAAGATTACGCGTTAGCTAAAAAACTATTTACGAAAAAACATCAAACGTACTTAATTCGCTGGAAAAATATGGTTTTTGCTTGGATCGGTAGAAAGGTTACGTTTGAAGCCTTGAGAAAATCGTGTAAACGGGCCAAGGCAAAAGGTCTAATGAAAATAGACTCGGATAAACTTATATTTGTACACCATACTTTAGCAAGCAATTCAGAATGAATGTAGCTTGAGTACGGAGCCGCTATTTATAGAGAATGAATATCAACCAACCAACCAACTGAAAAAAAAAAAAATATATATATATATATATATTTTTTTTTTTTTTTTTTTCGTGTGACCTTGAAGCTTGTTGCCACAAAAAGCAAGTCGGAGCAAAATAGGAGAAGGTAGGAGCATGAATCGTAGCTACCCTATAGAAATGGATAGATTTTTTTTTTTTTTTTTTTTTTTAATATTATATTATATTTATAATATATTTATATTATATTATATTTGTATTATATTATATTTATATTATATTTA
The DNA here is from genome assembly GCA_963930645.1 of Salticus scenicus. Taxonomy (NCBI): domain Eukaryota; kingdom Metazoa; phylum Arthropoda; class Arachnida; order Araneae; family Salticidae; genus Salticus; species Salticus scenicus. The sequence goes on along the minus strand of OZ005649.1, from coordinate 177,687,861 downwards.
TATTATATTTATATTATAATATATTTATAATAATAATAATAATAATAATAATAATAATAATATAATTATATATATATATATATATATATATATATATATATACTTGTATACTCAGAAATTACTGTAAAACATCTTTTAATTTAAGTGATTATAAGTTTGTAGTCTGGACATTACATGCCAATTATAGTGTCTCTGTCAGTTTAACTATATTAGCATGAGACTACTCTCTTTATTGTCTTGGCAAACCCAACGTAAGTTTGTAGTCCGGATTTTGTATGTCAGCTATAGTGTCTCTGTCTAATACAGTATCACTATATCAGCATGAGACTACTCTCTTTATTGTCTACCAAACCCAACATAAGTTGGTAAAGTGAGTCCTTATATCTATCAAAAATTTTAATCAGTCCGTATCGAGTTTGGATATGCTCTTAAATTAGGAAATAATATTTTAAGGGCTACGAAAATTATAGGTCCAATGATTTCTTTAGAACACAAACCTGATCCAGCCAGCAAGGAGTCAAGCTTACACGATTAAAAATTTAATATCGACGTCTGATCAGTAGGTTAAGCCACATTTAAGAAAAAACTCTTTGCGTCGACTTTGCAGAGAATCCGTTCATATTTTCCAAGGGTAAGCCCTTTATCCAAACTTGTTGTCGAAAAACCCAAAATATACCCGTGAACATCTTATAAATTTACAAGATTTCATGCTAATGTTGTAAATTTAGGCCTTAGAATTTAAAATATTTCGTTAATGATTATATAGATTCAGAGACAAAGCCATCCAGACAATATTTTCAAAGATAAGGCCTTCATAAAGTAATCTGCGAAAACGAAAAATATTAAACCACTTTTAAAAAAAATAACATAGTTACCTGGACTTTGCAGAGAGTCTTCAGACCAGTTAATATTTTCAAAGCCCTTTCATCGTTGTCGTCACATATGTAGGAGTAATGTTAGAAAATGAGATTTGTCAGCTGCTTATATAGGCGCTATCAAGGTCACAAGGTCACACGAAAAAAAAAAAAAAAAAAAAAAAAAAAAATTTTTTTTTTTTTTTTTCTTTTTTTTTTTTACAGTTTGTTGGTTGGTTGATGAAGTTGGTTTCTAAAGTTATATTTCTAAAGTTATATTTCTCAGTTGGCTGCTAAAGCTATATTTCTCAGTTGGCTGCTAAAGCTATATTTCTCAGTTGGCTGCTAAAGTTATATTTCTTTAACCAATCATTGTAGATGGCGCTGCAGTCTATATATATAGTATATATATAGTATATCTATTAGGGTGGGTGGGAGTGGAATTTATTTCTTCTACTGTAAGGTCATGCATAAACTAGCTCCCGATGTCTAAACCCATTTCCTTTAAAATAGGATGGAATAGCGGAATTTATGCAATATTGGCTTTGAAAACAAGATTTTATAGACTTTTGTCTGACAAAATGACAAGATATTACAGGTTTTCATGAAATCAGAATACATCATGGACTTTTATAGAAAAATCTAACTCTCTAGTGTTCATCAATGTACATCTTGCTCAAAACACATTACGAGGTATGGTAACTAGACAACCATTGCTGGCAAATGTCAAGACACAATGAGGGTGTAGTCATGTTTAGCCATAGTATATATAGACAAGCTTCAAGGGTGGGCGTGGCACCTTAAAAAAAAAAAAAAAAAAAAAAAAAAAAAATTTTTTTTTTTTTTTTTTTTTTTTTTAAAGGAGTATTTTTTTTTATTTATGTAGCCATGTCATCGAAATTCATATCATCCCAATCAATATCGTACAAGCTCATATCTCTCATGTCGTGTAAATTGCTAGGAGTTATGTCATTAACAAAGTCGCTGCAATCTTCATTTTGTGGATATTCCGACATAGAATTATTATCAGAATCCATTTGAGAGTCAATACTCAGATCGATTCCTAAATTCATATCGATGGAAATATTCGAGTCAGTATTTGAAATTAAGTCTGAATCAATATTTGAATCGGCCTCTAAATCAGTAGCACTGTCCATATCTAAGTGGGCTCCAGGATTACCGTCCAAATTTAGATGTGATCTATACAGCTGATCAATAGATCTAAAAAATGTGAGATAATCCAAGTCAATGTAATCATCATTTGAATCTTCTGAAGAATCACTGGACAACTCTTCATACGGTATTTTTCTGCAAACTGGGCAAGTACTTTGTAATTTAAACCAGTCCTTTACACATGCTTCATGATATGTATGCTTGCAAGGTAAAATTAGCACTTCTTCATTTAGAGAAAAGGCTTCTGTACAAATAACGCAATTCTTATTAAATTCAATTGAATTTTCATCCAATTTTACAACAGTCAGTTTTTCCACAACATTATTCGAAAGGGGATTTGTTATCGGAGGGTCGTCAGAGTCATCAGGTGCATTTTCAAAAACAGAAAGGTATATTCCATACAAAACTGGAGTTCTCGCGATAAATTGCATAAGGCGTTCAGTGATTTCATAAATCTCAACTTGACTTTCGAAATTTGTATTTCTACGATCTAAAAATGCATATGCTCTTGAAACCTCCTGGTCATGATCTGAATACGATGAAGCAGTTGCGCTTAAATATTCCATATCTCTAGTGCATGAGATTTTGACTCTTACTATAGAAGAAAACAGTTGATAATGGTAAATCGTTTATGAACGCGCTTATTTATATAGGCTCGAAGTCATGTCAAAAAAACGACCTTGAAAAAAAAAAAAAAAAAAAAAAAAAAATTTTTTTTTTTTTTTTTTTTTTTCACAGTTGGTTGGTTGGTTGGTTTAACTAGATTTCTTCAACTACCGGCTCATTTTTAGACTTTTCTTCCACTGCCAAATGATTTTCAGTTAGGTAATCAACAGCTAGTGGAAATGAAATAAAATTTCTAGTAAATAATGATTTTCTTTGAAAAATAACCATTTCATTTATCATGCCACATATTTTGTATGAACTATCACCAAATGTAGTTCGACTATGTATTTCCATGCTAAAAATTCCCATAAAACTTGGCATTTCTGTCATTATGGATAGTAGTTTTGACGTACAAGTATTTTCAAGCTTAGCACCATCATATTTTTTAATATCTAATACGCACCAATTTTTTGGTTCAATGTTGATATTAAAATGTTGATGGTATTTCCTACAGCAATAACATAGATCTGGATTGCACGTTCTATTAAAAAATCGTCCGCCAGTATGTAATTTTTTATCTTCGTCTTCGCGCATAGATAGGCCAATAACGTCTAAAGGCTCACAGCTTTTTGCAACGATTGAATAGTCATCCGTTCTATCCGATTTTTGAAGAATCCATTCACCTACAACTAATATACGGTAAATATTTTGACGATCGAGAATCCTTCTCACAAAAGCAACATTCTCAGCTCCACACGCATGCCCTTTACTATATCTAACCTTTTTATTAATGTGGTTTTGATACACCATAGAATTTTCTAAAGTTGACTGCCAGTCGTAAGTAATTAAATTCAACGCTTTAGTTTCGCCAACTAAGCATTCCACTTCATTTTTAAGAATATCGTTATTTAATATACCATTCAACAAAATATCATATTCTGAGGCCTCCATTATCTTGATTTAATGATAAATATTTAATTTGAAAATTGTAAATATTACTCTTGTCTTACGATTTTTTAGCTGGTACAAAATAACAATTTATCTTTGTTTATTTTTGCATCCAACTCTTTATCTTCAGCCCACGTAAATTTTCTTTCTGAAGACATTAATAGATGAGCGTGCAACTTTACGCTATTTATCATATATTCGACAGCCAACCAAGACAATTTTGGATTGACAAGTCTTATGAAAAAGTAATAAATTTCTACCATAGTAATTTCGTACATAATACTACTCCTGCATGCAAACTCGCTGGCCAGTGCCTCTATAGCTTTCGTGATACGATCTCTTTCTTCGGTTTCAGTAAACAATTCGATTCCTCGAAACTGAATCGCTAACGGCATTAGTAAACTCTGGCCACTCAAATAATAAATGTATCCATATTTTTCTTTCTCTTCCAATAATTTTGAGATATATTTTCGTGCCGCGTCGCGGAGTTTAGGATGCATGACCATTTCCAAAGAAACATAAAATTCTATCGGCCATTTACCAAGTCTCGGATTTAAAATTCTAATGGCTTGATCTAAGGATTCCTTTTGAACGAGTTCAGATAACAATTCGTCGACGGGTAAACGACAGCTCGCCAATCTTTCATACATGCTACTTTCTTCTCCATAAAAGAGATCGGGCTAAATTAGCAATCCAAAATATAAACAGAGCTGCCATAAAATAAATAATATACCATAGCCATGGAAAAATAGTTTCGATACCGGACCAGAGAGTCGAGCCGAATTGAGATGCGTAATGGGATAAGGCGTCTGCCACCGTCGGTCTCTGGCATTGCATGGTCTCGCTAGGCAAACAATTTACATACTGACAATCGCAGAGACGACAACAAGATTGTTCTTGGTCCGCGTCAAAATTTTCGCAAACATTAACCATTTTATCGGCTCCATCACAGAATGGAACATTATCCAATTTATCTTTTTGACAACAACTCAATTGTTCGTATTTGCATGTGGAACCGTCCGCATGTCTCTTGAAGCAACCCGAATTGGATTCTATATAATTCCAAATGCTAGCTACGCCTACGCCGACAGCCGTCCCGGTAGCTGCAACCGCTAAACTTTTTTTACTGAAAATTACTTTAATAGCCTTTTCCAATTTTTTACTTTTCGTGACGAGCGCTTTCAAGCCTTGTTTGGTTCTGGCCACGACTTTAAACGGTTTGAAACGAGTCGGAACACGTTTGGGATGAAAATTGAACTTGCGCATGAGGAAGGACTTGATTCGATAAAATAAGGTGTATTATGTCAAAGCTAGAATCGACCGTATGTCTCTTTAACGCTTCAAAAAACGAATGCAAAGGTCGCAAGAGAGCTAATGTGCAGATGCTCATATGCTCAAATCATTTAAAAGAGTATTTTGGCTTGGAAATGGCAATGCACTTGCAAGATCATCCAACTAACGTAGCGTACGCAGGAGGATTTTTACGGCCAGTCCAAAACAGGGGCTACTTTCCAGAAAATACGGTCATCGTACCCACCAAAGATTTTTTCGATAGATATTTTCGTCCTGAAGAATTCGATGATCACAGACAAGTAGATTCGGTGCGAAATTATCAAATGAATCCTGTCATTGTCGAAAACGTACGGAAATACAGTTTGATTGCTGGCAAAAGTAATGATGACAGATACATATACGAACTGTATAGAAATTTCATAGACGTTAAGATTGACTCGGCACCGCATCACGAAACGTATACTAAACGCTTAAACTCTCATATTCGCAGTAAAAGATCAATTTCTGAATCCTATATCCAAGATCAAACTATACATAATATTATGAAGGATTTTTACATTTACGATGAAAATGCTGAGGCGTCATGTTTAACTGATTTAGAAATATCTTTATCTATGAAATATTTCTTATATAATTTACATTTTGCTGAAGCTCAAATTTCGTATACAGAAGAGAAATTTCCAAATTTTCTATTTCCGAATTGTGAATTTTTAAAAGGTATCGGTTTAGTAGCAACCAAAAATGTTAGTTACCCCCTGTGGTTCGTAATAAAAGGTTATTTTGTCACAAGTCAAATTTATTTAAATTCTATTATATCTTTGATTAAGAAAGAAATTTCACCAAAAAATTATGGACAAAACGACGTGCCGTCACAATTTGCTTTATCGGATGCTATGAAAAGTGGAACTCTTTGTTAGAAGAAACACTAACGGATAGTGTGGGCACGTTAGCCATTCTATATATATAGCTAAACAGGCCTTAAAAAAAAAAAAAAAAAAAAAAAAAAAAAAAAATTTTTTTTTTTTTTTTTTTTTCAAAGTATATATGGTTTACGTAATTTATTAAACGTCATCATAAAGCCACTGGGATATATAACTTTCACCCTCATCTACTTTTCTTTTCTTAGAATCCGAGTCTAAATCATTAGAATTTCTCTTGTTGCCTACATCCACATCATTTAAATCAATGGTATCGTGACTAATTTCAGTATTTTCCAACTCAATAGTATTTTCTAAATCAAAAGGTTCATAAGATATCCCTTGTTCATTTAGTTTCGAATCATTTGTTAGCTTTTCCAAATCAAAAGGTTCATTTAGTTTTGAATCGTTTAAAACCCCTTCCAAATAATCGCCAAACTCATCATCCGTTTTTGTTGACGATTCTACCTCCTTAGCCTTCATTGGAGGTTGATTATTGATTTCTGTTATGAATCCTATATTAGCTGTTTTAGAAGCCATTAATTTTCTTTCCTGAAATCCGATGAAATCTAAAATAGTTCCACTAATACGTAAAAATTTTTGATTATTTTGAGTATTATAGCGGTATCTCGTATTAATTTTTATTTTTAAGATGGCTACAAACGTGTCAGTAAACGTAGATTCGATCATACTATGAAAGCGATTCACGACTTCATTTCCAGTAAATACACTGGTGTCCAGTATGCATGGTTGAGATCTTAGATCTATGTTATGACCTTTTGCTTTGAATTCACTTGCACGTTTACCGCATTCATGGCAATTCAACACACCACTACATTCTTGAAAAGAAAATTTAAAATCGTTAGAAATTTGAAGTGAAGGATCGAGATCAGATGTCATCGCACGCGCAATTAAACGTAATGGCTCTGAAGCCATAATACTTAAATGCAATTTGGGATTCAGACCGCCATAAGGTTTCATAAATTTACAGTATGCAACGACAGCAACTTTAAAATTTGGGCGCTTGGATTCTTCATATTCATAATTCAGCGTCACATAAGGTGGATTCCATAACCGTTTGCCGTCGGTGGCATAATCTTGAAAGGTCACGTTATTTTTCAAACGAGCTACCCAATCTTTAGATATAAGATTTAAACAGTCTTTATCCAAAATAGAGTCGATACCCGCAGACAATTGCGGTTTTTCCAAAACCTTTGACACGAGATCTAAATAGCTATCCATGTCCTTGTATTATAGTTAAATGAGTAATGTTAGAAAATGAGATTTGTCAGCTGCTTATATAGGCGCTATAAAGCTATCAAGGTCACAAGGTTACATAAAAAAAAAAAAAAAAAAAAAAAAATTTTTTTTTTTTTTTTTTTTTTTTTTTTTTTTTTTTTTTTTAAATGTGTGTGTGTGTGTGTGTGTATATGTATGTGTTAAACTTATTTGGATTTTTTATTTGTCTTCTTTTCGTCTTCATATTCAATAGGTGACCCATTCCATCCAAACTTAAAAATATCTTCTATTTGTTTGGCCGAATTGCCTTTAAATCTATCCGATCGCTTTCGAACGACTCGCCCATCGGTTATAGCAATTTCATACACGCATCCGTCTTCTAAATTTTTCTCGTAAGATTTAATTCGACCTTTTGGTAAAAGAAAATAGCCTGTATAATATACCAAATCCACAGAATGCTTAGTTTTGTATTTATAAACTATATCCTTTCGCACGTCGTGTATAATTATCCCATCGACTTTAAAAGAGGGTTTGCCTAACGCATTCTTATCGGAAACATATTTTTGGACAAAATAGCCTTCGACCAATTTCATACGTGGTAAATATTCTGTCAAAATTTCTCGTCGGCACCAGCTAGTAGTATCATGTCCCATATATCGATAGACATCCAACAAACATATGGCTCCATTTTCTAATTTTTCTGCAGCAAATACCAATCCGTCACCTAGACTGATATCGCTACGTACCACGCATTCGTGCCCTTCCCATTTTTCTTTGATTCTGTCTCGATAGCTGAAAACGAGCCCGAAAATTCCATCCAGTTTATGAGCATATAAATAGGAATTACCTTCCAAAATTGTTGAAACGCAAGTGACTGGTTTTCGAAAAATATTTTCGTTGGATTCGTACGGCGGAATTGAATAACGATTCATGGTATGGTAAATGTTTTTATATTTGTCGAGAGAAGGAGTTAAATTATTAAAATACAATAAAGGTTTTTCAAACGTGCCATATTCCCATTCGAACACCAAACAATGTTCCAGTCCATTTTGAAACGAATAGAGTTGGGCTCCAGAATCGATTTTGACAAAATCTCGAGTTTGGACTGTAATAGGGTCTTGAAAATTTCCAAGTTGATGCAAGAAATTTTTACACGTTGACGTATTCCAGAGTCTGTAAGGCGTTTCGATAGAACAAACCCATCTAAACCAGACACCGTAATGATAAACTGTTTGAGTAGATTCTACGCGTTTCGTATCCCAATTATCGTCTTTGAAACGAAAATGAGGCTTTATATAATAAACTATTTTCTTTTCGGTCGAAATGCCCAATTCTTGAAAAAATTCTTTGAAAGAAGACAAACTATGAACTACGAGTCTGAATTCGTATTCATACATTATAGTATCGGTTATAAAGTTGCTGTAGCTGAACGCTGGCTCGAACTATCCAAGAAAATCTAAAATGCACCACTAACAGTAAGACGCCTAGACAAGCTAATAACATCAGCGGCAGTTTTCTAACGTTACCTCGTATAACTATATATAGGATTGGTATTAAGATTACGGGACCAACCATAGACAAAATGACTGTATAGGCGATTCCCTTTTCGAGAGATCCAAATGAACCTAGACTCTGGTCGTCCACTTGTAGAATGCTTTCAATTTGATCCATGTCATAAGCTTTATTTATACAGAATCAACCAATCAACCAACCTAAAAAAAAAAAAAAAAAAAAAAAAAAAAAAAAAAAAATTTTTTTTTTTTTTTTTTTTTTTCAAAGTTGGCATTTTTTTTTTTTTTTTTTTTTTTTTTTTTTTTTTTTTTTTTAAACTTGGATTAGATGATGTAATATTTAAGCAGTTTTTATTCCTTCCCAACCATCGTGATCTTCTATCCATGATTTCAATGTCTCTTTTACTATTCGTACAAAAGCTTCATATGTTGCATTCACCCATGCTTTCGGTTTATTTTGACGAATACACATGATAGCAAATTCTCCAATAAAACAGAAAAATGCTATAATTCGACTCCAAGTTATGCCTTCACCAAAAAGCTCGTTTGCTACGGTTACCAAAGCAGAATCTACAGCATTTCCGTCATATATATTCATTTCTGCACAAAGCCTTTCCATTTCTGTCTTATAAACCAACATAAATTCATCTAAGCTATTTGTTATAGAGTTCAGCACTTCTTTTTCTTTTTCATTTACAGACTCAATAGCGTTAAATGTATGGTATTTTTTCAATAGATGTGAAAACGTATTATCGAGAATAAAATCCATGCGGATGACATCTTTTGCCGAAGGGAAATATGTATCTAATACATATTTAATAAAGTCTGGTTTCGATAATAGAACTGGAGCCATTTTATACTTGCTGTTGTCAAAGTTTAGACGAAGGCAGAAGAGAGAATGGCTATTCGATCAAATGCCAGAGCTTATATAGTCAATCTGGAGGCAGGATATTGCATAACTCAGTTTCTACGAAAACAGGATGAGATAAGGCTTTTTATAGAATTATTGTCGCTGGATATTGCATAACTCAGTTTCTACGAAAACAGGATGAGATAAGGCTTATTATAGATGTCGCTGAACACGGAAACAGGATGCGGTAAAGATTTTTATAGACGCTGAAACAAATAAGCATGGCTGGACAATGATAGTGTAGATACTATAACATGATATATATAGGTTAGCTAGAGTCAATCAACCAAACAACCAACCTTTAAAAAAAAAAAAAAAAAAAAAAAAAAAAAATTTTTTTTTTTTTTTTTTTTTTTTTTTTTTTTTAAGGGTAGGTTGGTTGAGATTTTTTTTTGAAATATTTTTAATCAAACTAGTTACAAGCAATCATGTCTGGTTATAAATGGATTAAGCTCACATTTACGCCAGACGTTTTTTGGGATGACCGTCTATTCGAACTCGTAATATACTTTGACGGCACATACTATTTTTTTGCCAATGCCGTATTATGGATTTTGGGATATGATGAACCCCATATTTCTCTATCTCAACTAATACCTTTAAACGAACAACATAAGATACCATTAGGAAGTGGGATATTTTTAAACGAAACAACGACTCGCAAGCTTATAAAAGATCGATTGAAAACCAAAATGCCATTCAAAAAATTTAGAAGATGTCGTAAATTTAGTGCTTGGTTTGATTATTATATTAAGTCCTGCAAAGACTCTAATAATCTTGCGAAAACATGCCCGTTTTAAATATCAAAATAAAATGTGTCATTCCATTTTTTAAATTGTAATGTTGCCAACATTTGTTTAGTTTGCGAAAAATACATTTTTAAAATATCACGATCGCGTTCCGTCATCATAATTTTAAAGGGTCTATGTCTAATTAATTCTTTTCCAGTCAGCAGCTTGAGATAAGCCTCGTTCGCAGAATCAGATTCACTAACATTCAGAACCACAGGTCCATCTGGCACAACTATTTGTTCATGAAAAATGGGAGGTTTGAACTCAGTATCAGATATGAGATCGGGCGTCGCAGCAATTTGGTTTTTATAAGAAGACAGGTGATAGCAATAATATGTTTTATAGGTGGCGACAACGTCTAAATTTAAGTGGCTAGTCAATACAACCAAATGCTTGGTCAACGATGGCTTCTTGATAGTAGATCCAAAAAGGGGTTCCACAATAAATAGAAAATCAGATGGTTGATTTGTAGTTTCGACACGATAAGGTGTATCTATAGGCCAGCTGCAATAGACTTGCAAGTCTTCCTGATGACCGAAACACAGGTCCAAATAATAATTTAAGAGGTATGGCTGGCGTCCCAAATTACCAAAAACGATACACGTATCGTGTTTTCGCCAAGACGTAATCATACGTTTAACACGTTCAAGTTCAGTTTTTGGTGTGGTAAATACGGATTTTTCTAAGATACTGCGTTTTGTAGAAACACGTACCCTATGGGCATTTTCTCTTTTCGCATTCTCTATCGAATCTTCTTTTTCATAATAACGTACCGTGACATTGCCGCTTAAACATACAGTCTTTTTTTCATGGACCGACATGCTTGAAAGGAATATATAATAACACTTTTCTCTAACAGCCAAAGGCTTTTATATAACTAAAATATAACCTTTAAAAAAAAAAAAAAAAAAAAAAAAAAAATTTTTTTTTTTTTTTTTTTTTTTTTTTTTTTTTTTTAAATTTTATATTATTAATTTATTTAGTTTAAGGAGCTTCTTCGTCAGCAGCAGCAACATCCATTCTAGGTTCTTCCGGTTCTGACTTACGTTTTTCTACAGATTCTTCAACCGCCTCCATTTCCTATGCGGGTCGCTTCTCACCTCTGAATCTCAAACTTTTTACGAAGCTCATGATATTATCTCTACCCATACTAGTCATGTACATTTCTGAGAGACTCTCTTCCAATTCCTCGTCCAGACTCTCTTCGAATTCGATCTCTGGTAGATTCACGTCGGCTGTATCGCTATAACATTTTCTTAAAATTTCATAGACGTGCTTAGGTTTAAATTTAGCATCTCCCAACATTTTATACATTTCCCTCACGGCCTGGACATGCAGACGCTTAAATTCAGTCTCTTCGTCGAACACGAATTTTCTCTCGCCCTTATCGGCAAATCGAAGATTGCCCATGTAATGTTTCATTTCGAAATTGGGTTTGTTAGTAATATTTCCAGCAAGACCGTCGATAGCCAACAATCGATCGGTATCGTATCCTTTAGCGGCGAGGGCCTTGGTCAAGCTTTTGAGCTTTTCGTTCTTGACAAATATCTGAGACAATGCGCCCCCCATATCATCGTCGCTGTGTTCTAACATCTCTTGGACAATTTTAGGATGAACGGGTGTATGTGTTTTGAAGAGTCTGAAGATGAAATCCCAATCGAGGCCAAACGTCCTGAATACCTCTCCCACAATATAAAGCTTCATGGTCTTAATGGTGACTGAATCTTGAGACCCATAGTAATCGACCGCTGTTTTTAAGAGCTTAGTGATCTGACTTTGAAGTGTTTCCCAGCAGCTAGTTTCCATCTTGATTAATATCCAAAACTATGCCAAACAGATCTTGAATTTCCTGTTCGTAACTGGAATCGCTCATCAAGAACAACTGAAACGTATCCAAGGTCCAAAATAAGAACGGTCCCGAATCAAAGTTTTGTATTTTACCGACAAATTTTTGTATTTTTGCATGAAGCTGTTTGGCTTTCTTACAAGACCCTTTCGGCGGGTTTCCGTTGCTACGTTTCATGATTTGCATGAGATAGCTGCTACCTACCATAAATCCTAAGCAATCTCCGTGATCTTGAAAACAAACGGCAGGAAATATTTGGTTGAAGGCCATTTCGGCCACGCTGTCATTTTTACTACAGAATTGACTCTTTAAATACATTTGAACTTGATGGAAAGGCCTTAAGTATTCCGAATAATATTCTATCGCATCCCCTAATCTTATGGCTTTCAGAGTCTGAGCGTACGCGGCATGTTTTCTATGATCGATATTCTGTTGGATAACTCTATTCATTTTAGCGACGAACGGACAATCGGGATAGGCTTTCCAAAAGAACTGACCTCGGCAGACTCTAGCCATGAAATCCAACACCCAGTTACCCACCACGCTCATATCAGCCGAACAGATATAGCTACTGACCATGACATGTATGATATCAAACGGAATCGAATATTTGCCGAACGATTGGCGGATCGCGGAAGACAGTTGTAAATGAACCAGCAGTTCGTGGGCCAGATTGGGATACTCCTCGCTCAAATGCACGGGTTCCCATTGACTCAGGCATTTTTTCACGTACGGCACCAAGTCGTTGAAATACGTCTCGAAGGGATTGATTATTTCTTTGCAAGAGAGAAGATCGTGCATGCCTTTTATCAATACGTCCAATATCGCACGCGCCTGGCTAGATTCTTCGTTCGAGTGCTCGTTGACTATATTTAAGAAATCGATCAGAAACGTGTCCATATCTGGGAAATGATTTATTTCCGAACGAGTCATAAAAGGTCCATTTAAAGCTTTTAGAAGACGCAAGCCTTTTTTGACGCGATTCAGAGATTGTCCTACCACGCATACTGGAAACAGGCCCTCCAAATCTACCAGCGTAAAATTCATGGGTACATTTTCGTCGCCCGTCCATTCGAAAAAGGCTTCGGCCAGCTGACTCGATCGAAAATGGTCTGTGGAAGGCTTGGTAATCAATTCGTATACGTTAAAACTATTTTGGCACTGATTACAAAATAACGTGGGTCCGGGTTGCAAATGTACGTTTTCAGGATGGCATATATCATTACTAATAAGATTCAAAAAGGTCATCTTTGCATACTTGATTATGACCATTCATTTTTACAAAAGTATTTTTTCTGGAACCGCATATTCTACAGACGCCTTTCAAAATAGGCCTGCCAGTTTTCGTCATACTCATCTCTATATCAGACGTTTCAGTCTTTTCTTTGCATTTGCCGCAATGTACAAATACCGTAGTGTCCATGCTACTTGTTTTTATCTGAGACGCAAAGCCAAGACATGGAATTTAGACAAGAAATTGTCAGATTACGTCACGAAGAACATTTGTCTGAGCGCGAGATCGCCAAAAGATTGAATCTTGTACCTTCAACGGTCCATTACTGGCTCGCTAAAGAATACGCTCCACCTTCCAGGTTCAAGAGAGGGAGGCCTCGCGCAACAGACAAATTGACCGATCTGTATATCGAAAACGCTGTCACTACGAATCCTTTCGTGTCTGCGGTTGATATAAGAGACGAAATAGCACCCCATGTCAGCGTGGACACGATTCGGAAACGCTTGAAAGAAAAAGGTATGCGATGTCGCATTCCAGCACGAAAACCTTTTCTGAAGCCCGTACACATACAAAAAAGATTTCAATTTTCCATAGCCCATATAGGATGGGGTGTCAGCGAATGGAATAGGGTCATATTCTCGGATGAAAAAATATTTCGAGCTTCCAGCAGAGGAGCTTTGAAAGTCTATAGGCCCGCGTTGAGCGATCGGTTTGACGAGAGATATATTGTAAACGATACCAATGCCAACGGCCGATTCACCATATGCGTATGGATGGCATTCGGAAAAAATTTTAAAATTATACATAGGATAGATCAAAAAACCTTAAACGCCGAATATTATACCAACGCCATCCTACCGTTGGTCGAGGACACGCTCGCAGAAAACAATTTGATTTTCATGCAAGATCTGTCTCCCATTCACACGAGCAGGTTGGCCAAACACTGGTTTGAAGCTCATAATATCGAAGTCATGGAAGATTGGCCTCCGAAAGGCCCAGACATGAATCCGGTTGAAAACGTATGGGCACAGCTAGAAAAACTAACGAGTCGAGACATGACGAACAAGTATCAGTTATGGGAGAACGTATATGCCGCCTTCAACCAGTTGACCGACTCCTATTTCGACGAGCTGCTAGAATCTATGCCGCGAAGAATGGCTGCGGTTTTACAAAAACGTGGAAAATGGACAAAGTATTAAATCATTCGCACAATTTAATAGTATGCGTATCCATATAATATTCGAATATGGGTTCTCCGTCGTCCTGTCTTACATATTTCCAATAACATGGTTTAATTCTGGCATTATGCAAACACATTTCTTTGATATGGGGCCATTTTTCAACTTGGATGTGATGCAAGTCGTTCTCTGAATCGTAGTTTATTGATACGATGTCTGGAATAACTGTACGAAGAATTTCAACGGCTTCCTCACCCTTTAGAACAAATGTATCGGACGCGTAAAAATTTTCAATTTGAGCCCTTTCTTCGGGCGTGATAATTTCGTTGGATACGGCTACGTCTAAGGAGCGTTGAGTAAACCTTCCGTAATGCATGCTTGATTAGACCGATTACATTTTTATAGTCGCAGCACCCTATATATATATGATAAAAATAATATAACCTTAAAAAAAAAAAAAAAAAAAAAATTTTTTTTTTAAGGGTTGGCTGATTGACTAAGATAGGTATACTGTAATTCTCTTTGTAATAGGTGATCGACAAATGGGACAAATGGTAATATGGTTTGAACAACTTTCGCAACAAACGAAATGACTACAAGCTTCAAAGATAATTTTTCTCTCTTTGCTAAAACATATACTGCACAGCAAGCGATAATTTTCTAAATTCTCAAGGTTATCCTCATTGGTAATGCTAGTCTTCGTTTTGATAGGATCTACATTAGTAGGTCTTTCGAATTCGATAGGAGCTGCATTAGTAGATCTTTCGGATTCGATAGGAACTGCATTGGTAGACACTACATTAGTAGATCTTTCGGATTCGATAGGAACTGCATTGGTAGACACTACATTAGTAGATCTTTCGGATTCGATAGGAACTGCATTGGTAGACACTGCATTGGTAGGTCTTCTGAATGTAGGTCTTTCGAAACCACATTTAAATAGCCGATGCCTTTCAAGTGGATTATTATTGGGATGTAGTCGAACAGTGCACCAAAAACATCTAAGTGTATCATCTGTACGGTTAAAAAATAAACCGCTATCAACAAATTCTTCGATTTGAGTTTTATCATAAGGCCAGCCTTTAAACGAACGAAATCGAGAATATCGGTCTGAGAATAATGGAATACGAGGTTTAGTCCACATTGCTAGCTCAGAGCACAAGTGACTGCAAGCCAAGATAATTTACAACTCTTATATAGAATCAGTCAAGTCACGTGAACAAAGACCACACCCACTTAAAAAAAAAAAAAAAAAATTTTTTTTTTTTTTTTTTTTTTAACAGTTGGTTGGTTGGTTTCTAAAATTATATTTCACAGTTATATTTCTCAGTTGGTTGCTAAAATTATATTTCTTTATCCAATCAAATTCATTGTAGATGGCGCTGTAGTCTATACATATATAGTATATATATAGTATATCTATTTGGGTGGGTGGGAGTGGACTTTATTTCTTCTACTGTACGGTCATGCCGCTCCTGATGTCTAAACCCTTTAAAACAGGATGGGTTATTTATACAATATTAGCTTTGAAAACAGGATGAGAGGCAAGAACCTTAGTACATTTTACTATTTTTTCATATAACTTTAAATCTTTTACCTTAGTTATAAATAAGATGTATCTCAGTACATACAATTTTCTTTTACGTATCAAAAATCCTCAGACAAAATTTAAAATGTTAAAATATTTAACGAATATGGATGCCATCGACCCCTCTATAGGATTAGCTTATGTACGAGGCTCGTTTAAAATTGTTCGCATTTACTAAAGCATGTTAATAGCATTTTGGATACTTTTGGTTTTGTACGTTGGACTCACGCTCGTCTACGCGGCCACAAACACGAAAACCTCTGAAATTTCTCCATGGCCACTACTGACTCTAGATCTTAAAGAAAAACTGATAGATACTGCATGCCAATCGAATTCGGATTGCCCGTCAACTCATATTTGTATGCTCAATCAGTGCATCCCAAAACTTTTACGGGTTTCCCATTGCGACCCGAAAACTGGCGAATGGATATCATACACTTATCAAGGCGCTACGTTTGCCGTCTGCGTTTGTAAAAAACCACATCTTATAAATCAAAAATATTTTGGTGGAAACTGTGATGTAAACGTAGGATGTGGCATCCATGGCAAATATCTTCCTGATACAAATACCTGCGCTTGCGATCCGGGATACAAGGTCGTCAACTTAACTTGCCAAAAGCTACCCGCGATCGATTACATTAATCTGAATCCTTGTCAACCGGGCGAAATCAAAGTCGGTTCTATCAAGCCCAGTGATGGATTTCATCCCGATTACGTGAAACGCCTATCCTCTTTAAAATGTGTCAAGAGACCGTGCACATTCGACGCCTTGAGTGAAAGACCTCTCAAACAAGCTAAATATGTAGACGGATGGGGTTGCGTTTGCGATCCGCGTTACGGTCTATTTGGGGTCGTGCTAGAAGACGGTCATTTAAACAATACAGATACAAAATATTTGAAAACGCCTGGATTCGATGCTTGCGCGAGTTTTTTTCCAGAGGATCCTCAAGATCCTATAGATGTCAAGCTCATCACGTATTTTTATCTTGGAACGCGCGAACCCGTTTCGTTTATTCTTTATGAAGGTTTAAAAGATCATGAGCTCGCAAATCCTTTCAAAGAATCGGAAAGCATCCTTCTCGGTCAAAAGCTATGGCGATATGACTACGCCCAGCATTTTTTCGATACCCAGCCCCAATTTCGAGCGAGAACGCGTAAGATTTCTTCCTTTTATTTGTTTGATATCGAAACGGTTTACGAATGGTTATACGTGAATGACTTTTCGCCAGCTCCATGCGAAGAAGTTCCCAATTTTTGGCATAATAGGTTAAATCGTCGCGTAGACATATACAGTCTGCTGTACACGAGTCCCGTCTGCCGAATCGCCCAGAACGACCCGAAAGCAGATCCTATGTTTTGGGGCAAGGTCGTGGTCAATCCTCAGCATCTAACGTTCAAAGAACATGATCATCTGCACCGTTTTAATGCCTTCGTTTTAAAATATGATTCGAACGTGGGTGTCAATCGCTGGACTCTAGATCTAGATTACGAATACAAGCCAAATACTTATATGGCTATCGAAACCAACGTTCCAAATTACGAGGTGGACATGCAGAAAAAACCTTCCTTTCCAGAATTGATGTATGAGGGCCAGAACTAATCAAGGATGAAACGTTCAATCGAAGAAGAAGATGAAAAATCTAGCGATGAACAGAATCCAGCTAAGCATAAAATGGAAGACGAAGAATCTAAGGAGACGTCTATTTTGCAAGATTTACAGACAAATTTGCAGAAGACTAATAATTTAAACGATCATATGGAAAAGCGTTTGTTTGAAACTCAAAAACAATATTTTACAGTTTATATGGAAAAATTAATGAACGAGATACCAATGGGTAAAGACTTGGTCAGCATCATAACGGAGAGGAGTGGATCGAACGAATTTGAATATATGTTTACGGCCGCTAAAAGCGTTATACAATCTCAAATGCGCCTCAAACAGATTAAAGCTTTTCATGCCGTATACGATATGGTTTCTGGATTAGTTTGTCGCTACGTCCACGAAAAAATGGTCACTCCTACACTATCAAAAGTATTGGCACCTAACCAGTTACAAATTGCTTACGAAAAATATCAAAATTGCTCAAAAATGGAAGAAGATAAATCGGTTGTAGAATTACAGTGTCTGTTATACTGTATTCAAGAAATGCTGGAAAATGAAGAGACTGTCAAGATACCGAACACACTGTATGGTCGATTCACGCAGCAAATGAAGGCTGTGAGCGAATATGTAATTACTCTGTTAGTATCCATGGCTAAGCCAAATAATATGGCTATAGAATTGAGCAGCGGTTTAAATAGTCCTGAAGTAGCCAAGTAAAAAAAAAAAAAAAAAAAAAAAAAAAAAATTTTTTTTTTTTTTTTTTTTTCAAGATGTAATTTTTAACTATGGACATTTCTCGTACAATTTTTGTTCCTCTTCTTCATTTAACTGAAATGTAAACCAATCATATTTGTCCAAGACAGATTTTACTTTAATGTCAGGTTTACAAAACGGATCCCCTTCCTGAGACAGATCTATTGCAATATAATTTAGCAAATTTCTATATTTCAAAATTTTTATGAACACTTCATATGCCGAATTGAAATACTTTTCGCATTCGTATGGAAATTTATTAAAACATTCTCCAAGAAATTGTCCGGTAAAAATCAAACACTCCATTACACAAGGCTGATAATAATACTGACGTCGATAGTTATTATTTGTTAAAAATTTAAGGTGAAAAAGGTTATTGACTCTAGGAGATATCGAATTTGACTGGATAATATAATATAATTTGGTCTTCAGCACGAAAAAAATGTCTTCGACCTTATCAACCGTAATACCAGTATGCTCGGGTGGAATCTGAAAATATTCTTCAAGCATTCTCAAAATTGAAAGAGCGAATTTATGTACTCTCGGACTAAATTTTAAATGGTCCATGTAATTCGCGTCGTCAACCAACATCTTACCTGCAGTATCCAAATCGTTTGCCAAATGAACACAATCTCGAAGTAGATAACGAAAAACGATTTCAAGTGGATATTTTCGTAGCTCTTCTTCATTTAACTCAAATGAAAACCAATCATATAGGTAATTATATTTGTCTAAGACAGATTTTACTTTAATGCCAGGTTTGCCAAACGAATCCTTCTCATAATACACATCTAGTTCGATACAACTTAGCAAATTACTATATTGTAAAATTTTAATCAACTCGTTGCATGCCAAATTGAAATACTTTTCACACTTGTATGGTATTTCTTTAAAACATTCTCCAAGAAATTGTCCGGTAAAAATTAAACATTCCATTACCCAAAGCTGATAATAATCGCGACCTCGCCAGCCATGATTTGTTAAAATTTTACCGCGAAACAGATTACTGACTCTAGGAGATATCGAATTTGACTCGATAATATCATTTAATTTTTTCTTCAGCTCGACAATAATGTCTTCGACCCTTTCAATTGTAATACCAGTATGCTGGGGCTGAAACTGAAAATATTCTTTAAGCATTCTCAAAATTGAAAGAGCGAATTTATGTACTCTCCGACTAAATATTATATCGTCTTTGCATTTCAAGCTGTCAATGAACACCATATCTGCAGTATCCAAATCGTTTGCCAAATGAACGCAATCTCGAAGTAGATAACAGAAAGCGACTCTAATGTCAGATCTCATTGCCCAAGTGGTATAGGTATACATTTGAATAGTAGACAGGAGGAGAATGATTATCTGAGTACGGTAGCAGCTATATATAATAAAGGTAAGCCACGCCACGCCCACCCTTAAAAAAAAAAAAAAAAAAAAAAAATTTTTTTTTTTTTTTTTTTTTTTTTTTTTGAAGGTGGTTGGTGGGGGTTATTTATTTTTTTAACTCACTTAATTCTATTGATCTCACTCTTAATCCAATCTGCAAATGCTATACGTTCTTGCATACTGCAATGAGGTTTTCTAGATCCGTCTTTAAATTTACTATGATATCCGCAATCTTTTACTTTGGGTGGGGGTAGGTTGTCAAATTTTGGGCATTTAAAGTCTTCGAGGTCAATTGACGATATTCCCAAGTTATCTAATAGATATTTCTCATACTCACCCCCTTTATAAGCTACTAGGTATTTATCTTCAGTCTTGTACGTCTTATATAAATTTGTCATGAGTTTACCAAGCGTGTGTAGATTCTTGACGTGTTCTCGGGGTTGCCTTCTGAAGGATAGGCCATGTACATGTCTGGAGCAGTATCTGATACCATCCCAATCTTCTTCTGAAAGGACGCCCTCGAGATGATTGAGACTATATCTCACGCAGTCACAATGGTTTGTTTCTAGAATGGCGTAACCAAACTCTCTTGGATAAAAAACTTTATTTACATGAAACCCGTCTAAGTCTATTACCAAACAGATGTTTGAAAGAGACATTTTCGTAACGGTTAGGTTTAGGTATTATAACCAAGACCAGTCAAAAGTCAGAGTATATAATAAACTGAGGCGAGAGGAGTATTTATACTTTGGCAGGCGGATGTAGAAAATACCATAAAAAATATTAACACCCCCCCCCCCTCCCCCCCCCCCCCCCAAAAAAAAAAAAAAAATATATATATATATATTTTTTTTTTTTTTTTTTTTTTTTTTTACAGTTGGTTGGTTGGTTGGTAGAAATTTAAGTTGAGACTTTACAATTATGCAGTCCATACTTTTTTCACACAAGTTTTCATGTTACCCGTTAATCGAGTTCCAAATTGATGATAACGATTACCATTGGCTATATAATCTACAATTATCCAATTGATGTGTGGATTGACCAACAAAGCGTAGAAATACAGTAAATATAAACACGTGGCGTGAAAATTCATCGTGCCATTCTTAAAAAATTTCTCAGCCATCTTTCGAATTTTATTCATAACGCAGTCTCTCTTAGACATTAACGGAAATTGTTCGTAATCAAAAAGCGGCGCGTTATACCAATGGTTTTTATTGTCTGCAACGAAATACAAATATCCGTAAAGACTGACATCTTTCAATATAGTATTAATATGTTCCATGGCTTCTCTTTCAAAGACCTGAACGATTCTCGGCGTCACGTCGTAAAACAAACTCCACAATCCGCTCTGTTCACGCGTCTTACCAATCTCGCTTAAATTTTTAGATGTAACCTGATCGATCAAACAATCTATCGGTAAATTGGCTACCCTCAAAAGGTTCAAGTCGTAATAGTCACTAAATTTTTTCTTTTGAAGTTTACAAGACATTGATCTTAGTTCTCAGTTATCCAAATTCACTCGTCTCAAATTCTTAATGACTACCCCTTCGTAATAAACTACCATCGAATCGTCTTCTTTTAATTTTTTATTGGGTAGCTCTTCATCTTCATCTTGAGCGGTAGCGTAACTAAAGGCCCCGGGTTTCAAATTAATATCTTCGCAACGTAAATGACCAAATTCTTTTTGGAAATAGAACAGCAGATCGCACTCGTGAAAAGATGTATTTTTGGTAATTTTCAGATATTGTCTTATCGCAGATTTGACCTCGTTCGTAGTGGTCATGGTACCGGGCATCAATTGAACGTCCATATACATCTTGAACTGAACGTAAATGTCTGCATGAATTAAATAATCTCGCGTAAATTCTTGTATGTATTCGGGTTCTTTTCGGTAGTGTAACAGGCCATCTTTAGCCATACATTTTTGCAAATGGTAATACAGCATGAAAAAACAGCCTTTGAAAGACTGCTCCACGACATAGACATCTTTCTTGTACGTATCGCCGGCTACCTGTTTCGATGTCGAATCGGGCGCGTCGCTGGTAAATTCAGCATCGAATGGTATAGCTACCACTCTATCTTTGAAAGCCTCCGTGGCCTTGCATTCAGGATAGTTATTCGTAGAGGCGAACAGTTTGGCCATCGGTATCCCACCCGAATTCGGCTCGTACATATTTCTGAAAGCCACGAACGAATTGCCAGTAATTTGTTTAATACGATTTTCGTCAATTTTTCTACCCAATTCTTCAGTAGCGACCATCCTACAAGAAAAAAGCGTAGACGCCAATTCTGGAGTAGCATTATTAACAGAATGACTTGGAGATAGGTTTTCAGACTGTATAGAATGATAATATGCAGTCAAAACGCGTCCCATCAATTCGAAAAGCTTACTTTTTCCGTTACGCGTCAAGCCTTTCCACACAAAAAATTTTCTATCATAATTTGTCGCAATATAGACGCTAGCCAAAATATCCAACATATACATCATAATGTCGTATTCGAAACAAACGCATTTACAGAGATTTATATAGAAATGCAGCATGGATTTGGACAGATCGTCTTCGCAATCTGGTACCAACTGACAGAGCGTGTCATACAGGTTATCGGTCACGTCCTGAAATAAATTTGTTAAATAGACCATGAAAAATTTCTTATCTGTCAGTTTTTCATACAAGGCTACGTGTTTCGAAGAATTGTTACACAAAATCATCATTTCGTTACGCGGAATCCCTAAATTTATCTTTTTTTCCGAAAGAAAAAACTCTGGCACGACCCCGCCAATATGACCCGTCAATAAATCTAAAACGCCGTCCTGCAGCCTCAGAAACCACTTGTGAGAATCCATCAGGATGTATTTGCGTTCCATGCTGGTATCGCTCAAAATGGCTGAATTGACACCGCTAACGGTAAATTTATTTATGTATTCGTCGTCGGGACCACCACGACCACCAGAACTACGGTATTCTTTGATAAATGATTTGATTTTGGTAAACAAATTGGTAACGTGGTGATTAACATCTGATTGTTCAATCTCTTGCCAAGTATCTTCGAGCGCGTTCCATATGTAACGTCCAGCTTTCTTTATGGCATTTTTCAGCCTGAGAACGTGAATGGGTAAATGCCTATCTTGTATGCTTCTAATCATTTGTATCATCTGATCGTCATTCGTAACGGATAAGACGGCCCGCCTATTGTTTCGCACGATCAATGTAAGCTTATCCCGATACATGTCGGGTCGATCCCCATACAAATTGTTGGCGCAAAAATGTAAGGTGTTGATAGTAATATCCGTTATTTCATACTGTATATTTTCGGGATCGATCGTTTGAATTTTATCTAGCAATTTATGAAAGTCTTGATCCAGCACCGGGTACAATTGTCGAGACATCGATCTAGAATCCGTCCTGTAATGTTTACATAAAGAATAAAATACGGGTAAGAAATAATATCCGTTATTGAATTGCATGATAGTTTTTAAGGGGTTGACCTCTTCCGAAAGCGAGGCGTTTTCGAATCGCAGCATATCGTTTAATTCTTGAAACGCTTCAGGTACATTGCAAATCGCGATGGGTTTGTCGCGACTCAGCCGTTCGAACCACATTTTTAAAGCATGATTGTTAGTCTCGAATTCCTTAATGGATTTCGAAATAATTTCCAAATAATAGTAGGCTCTTAGTACATTACTGTCACTAAACAAAAGTTTTTTAGATTTGCTGATAAAACCTTTCTCGTTTGATTTTTTAGTGACAAAAGAGGCCACATCTCTGCACTCTGGCGAGCTATTGGGTAATTTTCCAATATGGGTAGCATATTGTAAGGTGTGTCTCTGCAATTGAAAATCGTTTACGATAGGCATCATGTAATTTAAAATTTTATTACGAATTTTGTCCGCAGGCATATTTAAAATTTCTCTGAAAACAGATTTTTCATTATGTTTTCGTACGGTAAAACTGGATCTCAGTGTTATTATATCGTTTTCGATCGGCTGCCAAACGTTTAAGTGTAACGTGTTGCGTTCATCTACGTACACCAGCCTGGCAGGCATATAGGGACAATGGCTTGGTTTAGAAGATCCGACTAACATAATATTTTGTGGAATATCCAATATATAAGTTTCATCGTTCAGCGTTATCTGTTTGAATTTATACTGAAGATGTTCGCAAAATAGTATGTAATCGTCGTGTCCTATCTGAAATTCTGGCAAATGTATATGAATACCCAAGCTGGCTTTTCTCATAGCAATAATGTAAGTAAAATTTTTCACGTTAGATAAAAAAACGCTTTTCAGAACGCATTCTATCGTACTGAAAAATCTTTTCGGCGCAGTCTTGATAGAACCCTTGTAATCGAAATCTAAAGTTATAGAATGCATTAGAGTAGAGGGCAAATCCATAGCGTAAGAAGGTGGATTGGATAAACCAATCCACTGTAGACAAAAATTGGAATAATCATCAGGTAATAAATAATAAATACCTCCTTTAAGATTATAAATTAAATAGGCCTTCAGCGGTGCTTCAGTCTTTCTGTTGACGCAATGTAAATAGGACGATTGAAAAGACATGACTTTATTTCTAAAGGAGAATCAGCAAAATGATAGTTTGAATACGATAGCCGTTATTTATATAGAATAAATTGAAGCCACACCCACTTGAAAAAAAAAAAAAAAAAAAAAAAAATTTTTTTTTTTTTTCGTGGGTGTAGTCATGTGGTCGGAGCATTGTCTAAACACTGACAGTGAAAATATTAAATAAGTACACGAGGTAAATTTGCTCGAAACATATTGCAGTAATCCTTCAAGATACCATACATATACTGTAATACGAACTAGCATCGGCATTTTATGGTACTTGACTTTGTGGGCGTGGCATATTATAAAAAAAAAAAAAAAAAAAAAAATTTTTTTTTTTTTTTTTTTTTAAATAAATTTTATATAATGTTTTTTAATGTCGCTTTGATATTTTATAAGTCTGTCGCTTCCGCTGCATTTCGAACCTCTTCTGCCTTTCGAGCCTCTTCCTGTAACTTTCGAGCCTCTTCTGCCTGTCGGGCCTCATCCGCTGCCTTTTCCTTTGCCTTTCGATCATCTTCCTTCTTTTTAAGATACTTTTTTACAATATCACTACCCAACGTTAATATGCGAACGTTCATCCATCTACGTAACAAGTCGTGTGTCTTATGATTAAGTTTGTTCTTCTGATAATATGGATGTAAAATTTTATTCTGTTCTAAATCATATAAGGGATATTTATCGTCTTGTCCTTCTTTAAAATAAACAAAACCATCATATCTCTGTTGAGTATGTATGTATTCTCTCATTAGAACAAAAGTCAACGCTTTTATATCTGATTCTGAAGCCAATTCTTCTATTCCGCGCAATTTATACTCGGCAATCTTCATATTTTGTCTAGTTCCCTCCAACATAGGATCGAATATATTTAATGGTAAATTTCCCTGAGCGTTTGCATTTGCTGTAACATTTGAATAAAACGATTCAGTAGTAGTAGTAGTAGTAGTAGCCACTGTCTGGCTAGTGTTTGGTTTTTTGTAATTAGACTTTAGAAATGCATATATCGGTTGTGACCTGTATATTTTCTGTTGGAGTTTTATTTCACTCCCCACTTTAGCCATCGTCTTTATTTCACATATAGTCTACCGACATAAACTGAATAGGGGTCAAATCTTTCACTGAACTGATGGCGTCAACAATTTCTTCAGAAACTCTCAACAACTGGCGATCCTTGCCGTCGGGTTTACGATACGGAGGCACATGTATCCTGACATCGTACGACGAATCCATGTTTTGGGTAACCTTGTCGTCGACCCCTATTAAAAATACAGGATCTTTGTACATTTGTCTGATATGCTGAGATGCCTTATAATAGCCATACAGTTCTTTTGATAGCTTACACTCGCTTCGTGCAAAATTTATCTGTGTGTATTTTTTAACCGAAGGCAGAAATCCTTCCACGACGCGCCGTACATAATCATCTTCGCCCAGACTCCATAAAATGATATCTATGTCCATAGCTCGTAACATCTTCAAAAAGAAATCGAGTTTGGGACGCGGTTGAAAAACATTTTCTTGATACACGCCTAGTGTTTCATCCATATCTAAAACGACTACAATCATTGCTTGGCTTGAAAAAAAGACATGCCTTGTAAATCGAAACGGTCTATTACTAGCACATCTGACGAATCCAAAAGTATCATTCGCCACATTCAGAAGAAGAACCCGTTATATTCACCTACGACCTGCGTTTTTCATTTCAACAAGCCTTGTCTTACTTTACTCAACAATTTCAATTCTGAAAAATATCACTGCCTATTTACCAACCATTCTAAATTATGGCGATCCTATACCTGTACAAAATCGTGCGACATACCAGAACATTTTTTTGACATAATGGAATTGAACAAGATATTGGGTGACGAATACGTATTGCCATTCGCTGGCCATTTCAGAGAGTATTCGGGCTACACTATTGGCATGTTTCGTCAACCGGACGAAATGTATCCGCCAGCTATAATCGAACACCCTCAATTCATAGAAACGGTTTTTACAATGATAGTATTTTTCATAGCGACGTGCCATCGTTTAGGAGGCCACATGCCCGATGCCAATCATTTCTCGGTCTTGTATACGCGAAATCATCCCGTATTATGCGACATCGGAAAATATAACGTAGAAAATAGAGAACGGCTCCTGGACCGCGAAGACCATTTTAACAAGAAAAAATTTAAGAAATTCTTACAACGTAAAACGAATAGGCAAGTCATACGATATTTGAAGATTTACTTTCCGCATTTTTTTCAGAAAAAGAAAAAGGGTAAGAATTGCATTCTGAACGAAGAAGAATTTACATTTTCAGATCAGACACATGAATTGGTCTGCAAAAGCGAAAAGACTAGTTTATTGGACGTCGTAAAAAATTTCAGACATCTGATTCCAAATTTAAGAATTCGGGCTGGCTTGCTAGGAGACTGGATCATGCTGGTAGAAAATGAAGATTGTTATATCGAAGACGATTACATAAACGTATTTTAAATATATTACTCAAATTTGCGAATGCCCTTATTAAGATTTGCCCATGGACTGTTCAGCATTTCTGTACTCTTACTATCATCTGGATTCAGAGAACGGCCATCCAAAAATTGAGGTTGATCATCATTCGTTCGAAGATATTTCACCATGTCTGAATTGGGTGGACCTAGCCATCGATAGTTGAAAGTTGGACGTCTGAGCATACCATAAGGGCCTGGATATGGTAAAGACAAACTCTTGTAAGAATTGGGCGGTTTAAGTACAACGTTATCAATATGGACATTGTCAAAAGATAGTCACATCGAGTTAACAGAATCGATATCTTCTGAAAAGGATTCGATCAAAGACCTAGCCATTGGTACTGTTTTAAATTAATGATGTCTCAGACAGGCCTATATATACCCTTGGATTTATTTATTTATGATTGAAGGGCACACTAAAAAAAAAAAAAAAAAAAAAAAAAAAATATATATATATATATTTTTTTTTTTTTTTTTTTTTTAAGGTTGGTTGGTTGATTGATGAAGTTGGTTTCTAAAGTTATATTTCACAGTTAGTTTCTAAAGTTATATTCCTCAATTGGCCGCTAAAATTATATTTCTCAGTTGGCTGCTAAAGTTATATTTCTTTATCCATTCATTGTAGATGGCGCTGCAGTCTATATATATATATATATAGTATATATATAGTATATCTATTAGGGTGGGTGGGAGTGGAATTTATTTCTTCTACTGTAAGGTCATGCATAAAATCGCTCCTGACCCATTTCCTTTAAAATAGGATGGGATAACGATATTGACTTTGAAAACAAGATATTTATAGACTTTTGTCTGACAAATGACAAGATATTGCAGGTTTTCATGAAATTAGAATAGATCATGGGCTTTTATAGAAAAATCTAACTATCTAGTATCCATCAATGTGCATCTTGCTCAAAACACATTATGAGGTATAGTAACTAGACGACCGTTGCAGTCAAATGTCGAGACACAATGAGGGTGTAGTCATGTTAGCCATAGTATATATAGACAAGCTTTAAAGGTGGGCGTGGCACCTAAAAAAAAAAAAAAAAAAAAAAATTTTTTTTTTTTTTTTTTTTTTTTTTTTTTTACGTGACCTTGAAACAAAAAATAAATAAATCTTTAACACTTATATTACTAAGCATTTGCATACGATACGTCGAAACGATATCTTTTATTCTCACTCGCATCTCTTTGGTACGGAATATATCTACGTCGGGAATCATAATTTCTACAGACACGTCTGATTCCAGCACACACTGGTAAAGGAAGATTCACATCTGTCTCGTCGCATTCATCGTTGGAAGGGGTGATGGAAATAATTGAAGCGTTCGAATCTGAGCTGTCTGAATAATCACCCAATTTAGAAACGTGTTTATATCTGGACCTGTTACGCTCTCTAGGCAAAAAACGCCTGGCATATTTAGCATCAGCCACTTTTCCTTGAAACTCGGACATTCTCAAAATATTATTCCAATAACCTTCGTCGACTTGTATATTTTCTTTATATTCTTGAAACGCGTTGTTGTTGGCAAAATATCGCCTGAGATTTTTTACAGGCGAAACAATAATTTTTTACAACCAAAAAATTATCTCCTATGGCCAAACGGGTTATTTCGGCGTACGTAATTTCATCGGGTTGATATTCGTAACCTCGATTTATTCTATTCAAAGTCTGAAAGGCATACAAAACGGGCACCTTGGCTGGCCTAGGCATCTTTAATTAACCAAGTTATGGATTACGCGACCTTAGTCTTACAACTTTTAAACGAAAAAAAATATCCTATACTGGAAGAGTATGTAGTCATGGACATATACTACAAAATGATTCCGATCGACCATCCATCTACTACGGTCATACCGTACGACAGGCGATTCCATAATCCAGAAGATGTTTATATTCGAGATGCCAAACCTTTCCAAATACATTATATGGTCTGTGTCGGCGACAATACGTTTTACACACATTACGTGGACAAACTTCAGTCTTTTCCAACGAAATGCATCACTATTAGGCTGAATCGATCTTATTTGGACGAATCCATTTTACTTCAGAAAAATGAGACTTTTGAAGAAGAAATTTACAAATTCATAACCTTATTAAATTTCGACGTACCGAAAATATCTCGCGTACTGAATTTAGGATTTTTCGAGAGCACGCGTTTCATACCTCAGAGAATCAAACTGTGGGTGTTTAAACATAGCGTACGAAACATTAACTACCAACCGTTGAGCGAAACCGATCAAGCCTGCTTCGGTCCTAATGAAGGAGCCGTACCCATTCGCGTAATCGCGGGTCGATTATCCGAATGCCAATCTAGATCGACTCTCTTATCGCTAAACGATCTCAGCGACCAATTTAAGTTCACGCAATATTATTCCACCCGCTGGAAGACACTCGTACCGCTGGCTTTCAATCCGTTAGAGAACCCGATCGTAATTTAAGCGTAAGCCCCTTTCAAATGATAGCGCTTGTTGTCGCTAGCATCTCTAACGTAAGGAATATATCGACGTTGGGCATCGTAATTTCGACAAACGCGTCTTATTCCAGCACAGACTGGCAAAGGTAGATTCACGTCCGTATCATCGCATTCGTCGTTGGATGGGGTAATAGATATGGCAGAGGCGTCTGAAAGTTCATCATCTGAAAGCTCAGCGTTTGAATAAGTTCCCAATCTGGATACGTGTCTATTTTTTCGCTTTCTAGGCCTCCGAGTCATGAATCGCTTGGCGTATTTCCTGACGGCATCATTTTCAGTCGATTGTACGACTGCGTTCCAAGCATTGTCATCTACAAGCAAACCTTCTTTGAACATTTTATAAGTTACGGCATTGGCGAAAAAACGTCTGAGTTTGGCCACCCTGACCATACTATTCTCACCATCGCACAACGCCTGCACGTCATGCATATCTACTGCATCAGGGTTTCTATATCCCCGATTCGTTTCGTTCAAAACAATGAAGGCAAACTGTGTAGGTATCTTAGTAGGATTCGGCATCTTTATTTACGATACATGACTTGGCCGTAAAAATGAAACTTGTAAAAGGGTGAATCTCTCACATTAATGTGCGTATCGTAATAACAATGTTCATATTTATCGTACGCGTCCCAATGAGCTAGCGCATGGAGAGTATAGATAAACAGCAAATGCCAACAAGTCATCGTTTTGAAATATTCTGCTGGGTTGTAATTTTCAACCTGCATCATCGATGCCAAGTTGACCGTTCCGCGAGACTCGTTGTACAACATCTGGTTGGATTTGGTATAGTCTAGACAATAGCGTTTCTGAATAATTTGAAATTCGTACAGATTGAAAATAATGTAGACGGGCACCGTTTCGTCTGTGGTATTTTCATCCATATACAATTTAATGATTTCTTTAGGCCCGTTGGGTAAATTACAATAATAAAAAACGGGTTCGTAACGATCCAATCTGGGAATGCGTTGGTCGAATATCCAATTCAGAATCGGTACCCAACGCTCGAAAATGATATGAAATTGTTTGAGATCCACGACCGTGAACTCTTCTATAATTCTATAGCAGGCGGCCCATGCATCTCGCCATTTGTTGACTCGACTCAGAGATCTGGGAATGTGTAACGTCTCTTGTCGATTTTCAGACATCTTGACTTAACAAAAAAAGCATGCACAAGACCTGGGTCGTTTTCTTTCTGATGTGGCTGGCCTATGTTTGGGTTTGGAAAAGCTCAAAACTACAAGTCGATAATAGGCAGGTTCGAGCCGAGGCTCCCACGTTTCGCCAAAATTGTACTACTAAACAGATACCGTGCATAGACGATTGTTCGTTTCTTTGCGTAGATAGGGATGCCCAGTGCATAGATGGCATTTGCCAATCTCGAGAAGAAACGGTTCCGTGCAAAGAAGAGACTGGAGGCGTATTGATGCTGATCAAAGACCCCGTGCCGCGATGGACATGCATCTGTACAAATTCTACGTTTTATAGAGGCCCGGATTGCAGCGAACTCAACAAAGATGTGTGCGAGCATGGAGTATTTTTATACGTGAATAGATACAATTTTTTATGTATGTGCCTAGCACCTTACGAATTGGTGACTATCGATCACAAGCCGTTTTGCGTAGAGAAGGCTAAAGCGCGATTTATAAAAGAAACTCTCTAAAATTTTATCTATGTTGACGCCATTTTTCATCAGACTGAAATTTTCTGTATGCGACACCCAATGTAATATCTTCGCTATGGCTGTTGGTCGGTATCAAGACAGTGGGAATAATATTTTTCAAATAGTCGTAAGTACGCTTATCCACGGCCCCGACTACATCCCAATCGCTAAATTTTAAGTCCTTGTGAAAAACTGAACGAATAGTGGCATCCATCTCAGAAATATCTACATAAGTGCCAAATTTTACGTTATCGGGTACATGAAAACCGTTTACGGTGTTGTTATAGGCTATATCACGATGCAAGAATGAAATCTTGTTTGGATTGGCAGCTAAGGTTATCGTTTCGAAGGGTGGATGTACAGACGTAAAGGCTACGATCCATGGCTTCTAATTGGAATTCTGTAAAATAAACGTAACATGAGCAGTATGACTATAATTGTCCATGATATGATAAAACTACAAGTTGGAGTGAGGCTTTTATAGGTGCTGGCCAAGACAAAGCTCACATTAAAAAAAAAAAAAATATATATATATATTTTTTTTTTTTGTATGACCTTGAATGACCTTGAAGCTCGTTGCCACAAAAAGCAAGTCGGAGCAAAATAGGAGAATGTAGGAGCATGAATCGTAGCTACCCTATAGAAATGGATAGATTTTTTTTTTTTTTTTTTTTTTTTTTTTTTTTTTATATTATAATATATTTATAATAATATTTATATTATAATATATTTATAATATATTTATAATAATATTTATAATAATATTTATATTATAATATATTTATAATATATTATATTATATTATATTTATATTATAATAATATTTATAATAATATTTATATTTATAATATATTTATAATATATTTATAATATATTTATAATATATATATATATATATATATATATATATATATATATATACTTGTATACTCAGAAATTACTGTAAAACATCTTTTAATTTAAGTGATTATAATTTTGTAGTCTGGATTTTCTATGTCAGTTATAGTGTCGCTGTCTCAGACAGTTTCACTATATCAGCATAAGACTACGCTCTTTATTGTCTTGCCAAGTTTCTAGCCTGGACTTTGAATGTCAGATATAGTGTCGCTGTCTCAGACAGTTTCACTATATCAGCATAAGACTACGCTCTTTATTGTCTTGCTAAACCAAATGTAAGTTTTTAGTCTGGACTTTGTATGTCAGCTATAGTGTCGCTGTTTCAGCCAGTTTCAAGATATCGGTATGAGGTTACATTCTTTAATTGTCTCCAAATGTAAGCCCATTACTATAAGCTAGCTACGATTCATAATCCTATTTTACTCCGACATTCTTAAAATAAAAAAACGAGATGCTAAATATTTTACTTAAAAAACAAAATATAGCCTCTCTATAGATGCTCGAAGGTTTTTGTACAAATTTAGACCATACAAATATTGCTTATACTATATTTCTACATACTTTTTTGCTCTCTACATTCTGCCGCGCTTGCTCGTGGCTTTTTGTTACACATATGCCCTTTGTTTGTTCAATGCTCGAGGCTTTTTGTTTTGCTCAAATTTGCCCAACTATTTGTTAGTTTAAAGCTCGAGGCTTTAAACTATTTGTTAGTTTGAAGCTCGAGGCTTTTGTTACATATATCCCCCCTTATTTGTTTAACGCTCTATACATTAAGATATGCTTTAAAAATTATGCAGTCAGTGCTCGATTCATTAATTCATGCTTTAACCATTATGCAGTCGCTGCTCGAAGCCTCTTTTGGTCATATACATTTTACTGGAATTCAACACCCTAGTTTTGACCACGCAAATTTAAAACCTGTTCCAGTACTAATACGGTATCGTATACGATAACATAAATATTTATGTCTTTTTCAAAAATCATTTTTTCTAATTTGAAAGACAAAACGCCTCATATTTTCTAATCGAGTACCATGTAACCTCTGAGACCAACTCTGGCATTATAAAAAATGAGGTATTTAGTCGCAAAAATTAGAAAAAATGACCTTAGGGTTCAGAGTATCAAATCTATAAAATAGCGACCCTTGTTGTTAAAAAATTAATAGCAAAATACATTTCGTACAAAACTGTCTATTTAAAACGACAAACTGTAACTCGTATCTACAAATTTAAAATTATCGCGTCAATCCTCCATCTGTATGGTAGGTTCTGTCTTATATTCTAAAAGATATTTGTAGCATTTCGCGTCTTCAATGACCACGTTGACCGATTTAGGTATCGCCACAGTAGCCTCAATATGCACTCTATCACCATGTTCAAAAAATTTTTCTTCAAACGCAGACGCCGTACCGCTGCCTCTTAAAGCATTAACTTCCATATTTCCCAATTTCATACCGCCTCTTCTACTGCGACCTTTGACGGGTTGGTTGGTCACTCTATCCAACACACATTTTACGGGAGCGTATAAGTGTTCGCTAGCCCAATACGCGACCGAAAAATAAAACGTCTTACCATAGAAGGCCTTCGCGTCTCGTATCAAAACACCTTTCGAATTACGTACGGATTGGCTGTCTCTGCCACCGCCCAAATACATGGCTTCTAAAATCTGTCCGGGCGTCATCCTGAACATGCAGTAAGGGTTCACTATCAAATCGGGTACGATCCCATCATCCAAAATAGGCATCTCTTCCAAGACTCGCACGACCCCTTTCTGACCGTGCAAACTACAGAGTTTGTCTCCTGTATCGCAGACATGCTGTTGTTCTACGCTAATAGTCAGTTTGTCTCCGCTTATGAAATGCTGAGCGACCCTGAACGGCGTTTTGTTGAAACGAATGCGGTATTCACTATCAGAAATTTTATTCAGTATTATATGTAAAGAATAGGGTTCGACTTGCAAAACATCGCCACTAACAAGCGTCCCCAATAAACCAGATTCTGGATCTTCGTCGCCGCGAACGGGATAAAATTTAACCCAAGATTTGGCATCCAAATTCAATCTGAGCGTGTAAAACCTACAGCCATCGAACGCATCGTAGCCTTTACGTTTCGCTATGCAGTCTTCTTGCGTGCAGCCTTTGAAACTCATGTAAGTGACTACGGGCTGAGGCATGGCTATCTCAAAATGTTCAGAAACGCCATCCTTCTTGGCCGGTATGAGAACTTTATGGTCAGGAGTCAGTTTTTTATAATAAGTGGATACCGTATCCATAAAATATAGAGCGTATTCCGAAGTCGTAGCCAAAACAGAATTTTTCATCGCGTTGAAGGCCAAAATATTTTTCGGAAAGGCTGTATGGTTACAAAATCGGTTCAGATCCACCAAGTAGCTGGTCGCATGAATCCCAGCCAGCCTGTGTATGTAATACGAGATGTCGTACGGGGTCACCCAGATATCCGTGTCAGGCACCCTTTTCATAATGAAACCCATCTTATAACGGATAATGATAAAATTTTCTCTCTGATAGCACTCGATTGTCTTGAAATGGTTCTTCAGCCTCAGCAGCTCGATACCGTAAAAAGATTTTTCGGTTACGGGTATGCAGGCCTCGTTCACAACTACGAAATAGCGGCTGTCTTTCTGAGACTCGAGTTTCAGCTCATCCCAAAATTTATCATTGGGTACATCATGATAGACTGGATCCAGATCGTCGCACGTAGAAACAATCGTGTCTCTGACCATCATAGTCGTGCGACCCACGTTTTTTGTTTCGAAAATGCCCAGTATGCATAAAAAATACAAATAGCTAGGATGAAAAGAATCGACGGTTGAATTTTTAACTTTTTTGGAAATCTGTCTCACTATAACGTGTAGCAGATAAGGATTTAGTTTGTAGGTCTGAGACGTAATTTCTCTATAGCAACCTATATTTTTTTCCATGAATACTTCACCGTTGACACCTATTTCGCGATGCGATCCTGAAGGCTCGTTGGTCATCTTTCCAGCAGATTTAGTTTCCTTATAATAGACCGTTTTTCGAGACAGAACGTGCAGCAGGAACCCGTCTTCGATAGATTTCGAGACCAGACCCGTTCTGGCTTTGATCAGCTTCCAATCTTGCTGCAGCAGCGGACCGTACAAATATTTTATGAAGAGTTTGGTAAACATGTGGCCTGGGCTGACAACCATTTTATTACCCAGATGATCGATGTCAAAATGCTCGTTTCGATACAGCATGGACATGTAAGCCGTCAAATTTACTGGATAGGGGCAATGATTGAAAAAATGTGGATCTTCGTTGGTTTTAGTACCGTTGTTATGAATAACTACCACATCGCCACATTTTTTGCCATCGTAGTCTGCCACGTAGAAATTTAACTCTTTTCCGCGATCCAGAGCATTGTAGGAATAGACTCGAACAATTTTTCTTTGAATGACATGCGTGTTGGTAGGATCGTTCGTATAGAAATAGGGTAAATGGCGCAAAGAACCACCGACGAGAAAAAATCCACTCCCTACATCTAATTTTGTAAATGGATACTGGGTTTCAGAGGCCGACAGAGGTTCGCGAAAAGACCTCTCGTTTTGATGGCGAATGGCCATATCTAGAAGCGATCCTATCATGATTGGAAATACATCTTTTAAAATTTTTTTGGATTTGATAGAACACGCGTACATGGTTCTTAACAAAATGTGCTGATGGGGATCGGCTGGGCCTTCGTAAACGAGATAGACATCTAGACGATCGCGCAAAAATCGAATAAAATTATTAACGTGTATGTTATAATTATCTAAAATAGGTTTAATCATAGCCGGGACGTCTAGCACTGGCGTATTTAATTCGTAGGTCATGGACGCGCTGCTTGAAGGTGTTGTCGCAGACATCTTGATGCTGATGCAGGGTATAAACGCAAAGGGACACTGTTAACGTAATAACAAAGAGACAGTAGAGATTGAGCCCGTGTAAGTATGGGGCATGAAACGAGTACTGATTGCCAAAGATGGATTGGACAAAGGTTTTATAGCCCATCGTTAGCTTGATTTATAAATAAAAAAAACAAGGTCACATAAAAAAAAAAAAAAAAAAAAAAATTTTTTTTTTTTTTAAACTATTGTTTTATTTGAAGGTCTCTTCGATGATAGGCCATCGTAGCTACTTCTATTCCTGGACAAGGATAATCTAACAATTTCGACTTCAGATGAAAATGACAAGCGTTTATGATTCTTACTCCAGTTGGCACTTTAACCAGATGTACGTTTCTGTATCCGCACTGATGCTTGAAAAATTTGTACTGGGCACGACCATGGACATACAGTGGAGTGTCTAACGGAACGCAATATGTCAGCTTATTAAGCCAACTGTTGGCTTTAAGTCTCCATTCGAAGAGTTTTGGCTGTAAAAGTAGCTGTTCACATTGAGAATTGTAAAAACGATCTTTGTTATGTATTCTAGATCTAGTTTGGGCAAGATCTCTTAGCGTGACCCAGTAATGTTGAGGCAAGGGTGCTACTGTAAATATGTAGACCTTATCTGGAGAAATGGCAAATGCTATTTCTAACGGTTTTAGGGATCCGTTTCCAACATTCAGCCAAACGGCCTCAGCAAAGACTTCATCTTGACAACAGAAGATAGCAGGATTCATGATTGCAGTAGAATAATAGTTTGAGAGTGCGGCGTTACCTTTTTATAGGTTTGAAGAAGGCCACACCCACCTCTGAAAAAAAAAAAAAAAAAAAAAAAAAAATTTTTTTTTTTTTTTTTTTTTTTTTTTCAAGGGTGGGTGTGGCTTTTTATTAATTAATTTTTAAATATTTTTTCCATCAGTTTCTTATCATCTTCTTTTTTTTGATAAGAAATTATATAGTACTTTGGATAAAAATTCTCAAAAATTTTATGCTTATTATCAATTTTTATTTTTTGCTGAATTTTAAAATAATTATATGCTATTTTTACGGGATACAGTTGGCCTGTATACACAAGTCGATCATCATTCCAACTCTTAATTTGGGCAGACGATATCATTGGAAAATCGAGTGAATCAAAATATCTGTATCTCTTCAAATCTTTTACATTTTCAATAAGAAAATAATATTGTTTATAATAAATCTTATCGCATCCCATAAATTCAAAATGCACGATTGGATAATTTTCCACGTCTTCTTTCGTAAAAGTAAATCTGAAGCCAGTTTCTTCACGAAATTCTCGATACGCCGTTATAAAATAATCAAATAAGGTTTGTGGGTTTTTCGTAGACGGCTGTCCATGCGGAAAATCGTACAGATCTTCGTACAATTTGCCATTCACAAAGCACATATAATCCAATTTATATTCTTCGCTCAGCTTTGGTAACTGTTCTCTTTCAAAAACGTCTCGTATCTGGTCAAAGGCATTCTTGGAATATTCACAATACTTAGTTTTGCTTTTATGGAGATGCGTGTAATAATTTTGCACACAGTATGGCACCTTACGCTTGATAAGTACAACTTGGTTGTCAGAATTTTTGACGATTAAGCCATATGAAGTAGTATATTTATTCGTTTGTCTCATGACACCTTTTTGATGCTTTCTTGACAAAAAACTTAGCATTAATAATTTAATCTATTTCAGTTAAGCCGTATGTAGCTTTCAGAAAAACTTAAGACCTCATAGATAGAAGGCTCTACCATGAATGATCCTTGCGCAGAGGAGGCACCCATATATAGATAAATAATATGACCTTGAATTTAAAAAAAAAAAAAAAAAAATTTTTTTTTTTTTTTTTTTTTTTTTTTTTTTTTTTTTCAAAGGCTAGATTTTTTTTTTTTTTTTTTTTTTTTTTTTTTTTTAAATGTTTAATAATCAAGATATGGAATTTTTTCAAAAGGCTTTAGTTTCTAAGAAATCTACCATAATTTATAGTCATTATGGACGTTATCCTAACCTAGTCAAATTCTATTTGGATTCCATTCCTGAGCTAGAACCCGTATCAGACTACGAGCTGACATTTTTATATCGTCTAAATCTATACGAATCGCGTCTATTACATATTGTGATCGAACCTTCGTTTGACGCCATTATTCCATCTGACGTTTGGACAATCGTTTTGAGCAGCCATTTGCAACTCTTCTGGAATCCATTATACACTCAGGTTATAAAATGTGACAAGATTTTTGATATCTCCCAACCTACAGATGACCTGTCAGATATGGAAGCGATGGTACCTCCGACGAACCACGCTTGGCCTTTCTGCGAGAAAATTGAAAATACTAGAATAGACTTATCAAACGTAGAAAATTGTCACGAGGCCTATTTGAAAATTTTGACTGCTATGGACCTTCTCAGCACGACTTCTAAATGGCATCTGTCAATCGGTGAAAATTTACGCCAAAACCTTTTAAAGAAACTGAAACCTGATTATTCTAACCGTCAGCTATTACTCATTTTGGGGTGAAATCGGCCTAGGCGATTCTGGGGTCTCTACAATTGGATTTTCTACAGTTTCGGATAATTTCAGAGGCTGTATTTTTCTTTTACGCTTATTGGGTTGCTGTTGAGCTCGCAGCTTGGTTCGCCTGTCTTCTGCCACACGTTTCATTTCTTCTTCACCCACCATTGTTACGTACAGTTCCAAACACCTATCCATATCGGGATCTGCCGCATATATTTCGTCACCTTCAATATCCAGGGCCTTGCTCACGATCAATTTGATGCTTTCAGGATTAGAGTAATAAGTATACAGAGCCCTGACGGCTGCATTGTGTTTCTCGAAATTATTGTTAAAGGCATCTTGAACGTAATATTTAGGATGTAGGTTAATGATACCATCGACAGCAAACCATCTACAAATGCTGGCAGGATCATGTTTGTACCAAGTACAGGTAAACTTCAGCAATTCGTTGGGATGTGGGCAATCTCTAGATAGGACACGTTCTACCGTAGCTCGCTCTTCGTGAGACAGCCTAGATTTTATACTTTCATAGGCATTCAAAATTTCATCGTGATATTGCGCAAACAGTAGAGTTTTCTCATTCTGATAGAACTGGACACGCGTATACTGTGAAATTTTCTTGTACAAACGTAAAATGATAGTCTCCATAGTCAAGTAAGGATTTTTATTCTGCAAGACTTCATGCTGAACAGCCCCATCAATAAGCATCTCAATAGGATTCATAGCTTCCATTATGAAATAATAATAGCAATCCAACGAACCTTACTTATATAGCAAAAGGCCAGTATAAAAATAAATAATATCAAGGTCACGTGAAAAAAAAAAAAAAAAAAAAAAAAATTTTTTTTTTTTTTTTTTTAAATGTGTGACCTTGATGGCTTGGTTACGATTTTATTATCCTTGACATATTGTACATTTCTTGGGCTTTATAATCCTTTTAGTTTTACGTTTAAAACTATCTTTAGCTTTTGACATTTTCAGTGTTGCTGCTGACAGTCTACGTTGTTTGCTGATGATCGAATTTAAACTAATTATCTTTTCGTTTAAAGTTACAGCAATTTGTGCTGCATCCATACAAAGGCGAGATCGCTCACCCCTTAATCGGACATTTTCAGCATATATTAATTCATTTAATATACTTTGAAAAAAAGATATATCTCGTAAATCGTTAACTTCTTTAGCCAATTTATCATTTTTATGTGCTAGCTCCATATTATTATTTCTTAACGTCCAAACCAAAGAGCTGTAGGATACTGTTGATTCCATGTCCGTAAAGGAAAGATATGACTGCTGCTGGCAAAGATCGAGATAGAATGATGAAGTGACAAGTCAACAGTCTTATATATACATGAGCCACGCCCACTCAAAAAAAAAAAAAAAAAAAAAAAAAAAAAAATTTTTTTTTTTTTTTTTTTTTTAACGGTTGGTTGGTTGATGAAGTTGGTTTCTAAAGTTATATTTCTAAGACATGAATTAATTAGATTCAAAGCCTGAATCAGTATCTTCTATATCATTTACTATTTCATGAATGCTTTGAAAATATGTTAGATCAATGTAAGATAGCGGCTGGGTACATTCCAGGCATTTGAGTGGATGGTTTTGAAAATAATTTACAAGGCATCGCTGATGAAAAGCGTGTTCGCAATCCAATCTATAATTCGATCTTGGATAGTTTATTAACTTATTACAGCACAAACATTTATCCATATTTGAAAAATTGCATAACCCTTTATTCTTGAGCAAAAACAAGATTTATTTTCATCTTTTCTAAAAATGTTTTAATACATTTTTTTGTAATTTCTGGGCCTAGCAAAAATTCCATAATAAAAGTCGTTATTATAAATAATATAACTATAAAAAGAGCTGTAATAAGTAAAATTGTGGCAAATATGAATGAGCATATTAATAAAAAACTCTCATAAACTTTACTTAGCATATTTGCATGTGTGCAATATCATACCATCTAACAATAATAAATTGTCTAAATAGAATTTTCTGATATATATACAGACTTGGGTGGGCGGGGGCAATTGAAAAAAAAAAAAAAAAAAAAAAAAAAATTTTTTTTTTTTTTTTTTTTTTAAGGGGTATCTAAGATTTTTAAAAGTCCTTCAACCTTCAATTACAATTTCTTTAAATTCCTCTCCATTATTTGGCAATACGTTATACCTGTATGCTGCAGCCAAGGTTCTATCTTCAGCAATTAATGTGTTATCCAACAATATAATTGAATTGCAAAATGTTTTTAGATAATCATACGTAGGCCGATCGACGGCTGCCAATTGTGTCACCCAGCCATCTTTCCAGTACTCTGCGCCATAGATTTCTCTAAACTCAGATTCGAAATGTGGCAGACTGATTTGGCGATTTAGTTTTTTAGAAGGGTTTCTGGGAAAATCATCCGCGTTTAGACAATTATAATTCAAATCAGAATCTGTCCAGGTAAAGTCGTTGCTGAGCAAACCAATACTAAAAGTCTTGTATGGTGTCACGGTCGAAGTCATAGTAATAGTCCATGGGATTTGCCTTCCTTCATAGCGAACAAAAGAGACATGCACAGCATAAACATAGTGTAGACCAGCCATTGCAAAGAATTGTGTGGGTAAATAATAAATAATATTGCTAGACGCTACCACATCTCTCTTATATATAGTAATTATGGATGTGCCACGCCCACTCAAAAAAAAAAAAAAAAAAAAAAAAAATTTTTTTTTTTTTTTTTTTTTTTTTTTTTAGGTATTTTAGTAAGTACTGACAGTAAAAATATCTTCATCCAATTTGTCATTCTGCCAATCTTTTATACATTCCCATCCACCCCGATTATTAACCCATTCGTCGTACTCAGATGTCAGTATTTTCAATATACGAAATAAACATTTAGTCTTATAGCTCGATTTATCAGCTTCAATTAAACTGTATAATTGGCGAATAAATTCACAAGCGATCATAAACCGAATCCATTGTCTTTTACCCTTCATGTTTAGAAAAAATGGATGTACGATATAAGGAAATAGTATACCATGCACATTTTCTATACTTAGTAGTATAGATCTAACATAGAATGGAGTCGCGAATACTTTAACGTATATGGTAACAATAACGGCATATTTTGCTATAAATTCATTAAAATTAGTTTTCATAGTGACAATAAATTTTTCTTCATGTTCATTGATTGGATGAAAATTCCAATGATCAGGATATAAAATATCGATGTTGGTTTTAAGCATATAAATAAAAATGTTTACTAAAACAAAATCAGTTCTAATAATACTTCGTACTGAATAGATTTGTATTTCAAGCGTCTTTCGATATAGATTATAGCAAGCTTTGTTACACCATAATCGAGGATAGGTCACCAAATCGCTGAATTCAGTTATAGAAAATAATTTATATTTTTCGTAAACGGGAAGGTACTTGAGTATTTTCAATTTTATTTCATTAGGCAATAGAAAAAACGGAAAACTCATCATTTGTCAAAAGAATTACTCAGTTATTATTTATATGTGTCCAATATTAAACTTTACACATATGGCCAAGTACCATAAACTGTCTAGACCGTCCAATTTTACAGTAGTTACAGGGTATTTTGAAAGATGACTGCAATAAGTTTCGAGCACATTTCACTTGGAATAATATTGGCCAAACTTTGATATCTTGCAGAAGGTTTTCTGAAACGCGTAAAAGAAACAGTCAATATTTCAAAGACTAAACGCTTATATTGGAATCTATGAGACTTGCCAAACACACTACAGAGGAAGAGTTGACGAAATGTATAACAGATAGTAAAATTAATGCCTATATATAGTAAAACCACACCCACAAAAAAAAAAAAAAAAAAAAAAAAAAAAAAATATATATTTTTTTTTTTTTTTTTTTTTTTTAATGTATATTATTTCCTCTTGATAAGCTTACCAACTAACGTGTCAGGATGTATGCAATCGAAAGGTAATTTTTTAGCGAATCCTGGAAAGCATACAAAAGTCACATCTGGTAAATACCTTGATATTAGATATTGCCGCACGATTCCATCCGAGATATCTTTAAACATGGGTCCCTGGGTTTTAAGATCTTGTATGGAAAAAAGTGTGCCATATTCAACCCTAATACCAAACGACCGAAATGTTTTAATAAACCATATGAGAGGTTTTTTTGTTACACGTAGTAATTTTTTCAAGTCTTTTTCTACATCAAATTTAGCAGTACTATTTATCAATACGACATACCGACAAACGTGACTTGATACTTTTTTGTTAAACCTCATAGCAGGTTCCCATTGTCGAAACGGAACATTCATACTGGTAAAATATATGTAGTGTGGAAGCTTTTATAGCTGTATATACATGTGGCTTTTATGACTGTGTATATATAGCTATTTCAAGGACACTTAAAAAAAAAAAAAAAAAAAAAAAAAAAAAAATTTTTTTTTTTTTTTTTTTTTTTTTTAAATTCTATATTTAATTTTACAATGGGTGAACTATCTTTGTTAAACTTGATAGCTTATTAATCTATTTTAGTTTTACGGTGGGCTAATTTCATATTTAGTCTTACAGAGGGTGAAATATCGCGGCTGTCTTTTAATTTAGTCATCCGTTTTAGGAGTCTCTTCAACATCATCCGTTTTAGGAGTCTCTTTAACATCATCCGTTTTAGGAGTCTCTTCAACATTAATTTGTTTAGTCTTTCCCCGAAACTCGCTAAACTTCATAGTATAAGCTCGTAACATATCGATTCGAAATTTATCCAAATCATGATTTTGTATACGTTCAGCTATTGCATAGTATCGCTTATCATATTCAGTAATATCTCGCCAAACTTGATAAACCGCCAATTTATGCTTCAATAGGTCATCCACATAATCTCTTACGCATTTGAGTTCGTCGAGATCCTCATAACATTCCAATTTTTTAAATTCGTCGATGGAATATGTCTTATTATGCCATGTTCCATGAATATTGAAATCAATTTCAGTAGGTTCTGGTAATTTATCTTTCACGGCAAGATCCCATGACTCCCAGTTAGCCTTTTCGATAACAGCTCGACATTCAGCAAGATTTAATTTTAATCCTCGATTATGAGCCCAACCCATTACAGTTCCTAATAACTCACAAGTCAATTCCATTCTAGCTTCAAATTTCATTTCAGGCTTCTCATAATGCTCAGGATGATGATCGTTACGTTTATAATGGGCCTTTAAACAGTTTAAATAATTGAGTTCCGGATCAATTTTTGGTGTATAGGTTGAATCCATCTATCTACTTGTATATTAGGTTACTAGCCTGAGAAGATTTATTTATCTGCCCAGTCTGATTTTCCACCAAATCCTCTATCGCCACGAACGGTATCTGACAATTCCGTCGTCTCTATCATTTCAGGATAAATTGCCAATTGAAACACAGCTTGGGCTATAGCGCTGCCTTTCTGGATGGTGAAGTTGTCCAGCGAACAATTTTCCATAATCACGCCTACAGAGCCTCTGTAGCCTGGATCTATCACGCCGCCACACACTCTCAGTTCTGCCAAAGCCAACGACGACTTGTCCCAGAGATACATTCCCATGTAAGATGGAATCTCGAACGCTATTCCAGTATCAATCGTTTTTGTCTCGCCAGGTCTCAACACGATTTTCTTAGGCGCGTACAAATCGAATCCCAAAGACTGGTCGTCTCTCTGTTCCGGGTCTATGGCAGAATCCTGCACTTTCATATATTTCACTTCTGGCTTATAGTGACGAAATAGAAACGAGACTATCCCAGTAGCAAGGCGTTGAAGAACCATGTTTAAGAAAGCCATGTTAGAAGAATAATTTGCTGAACAAATAAAATGACCGAGCTTATATAGCCGTATGTTGTGCTAAGCCACGCCCACTCAAAAAAAAAAAAAATTTTTTTTTTTTTTTTTTTTTTTTTTTTTTTTTTTTAAAGGTTGGTAGATTGATTGATTGATTAGTGTTGGACTTACGATTTACCTGGACACTTCTTGAACAATTTTTTCTCCTGTGCTTTGTTCAATTGAAAGGTCCACATACTCCAATCTTCGTCCAAAACTGATTTAATCTTAGCGCCAGGCTTACCAAACGGATCCATTTTATAATGTAAATCGAGTCTAATACAAGATAATAACGCAGAGTCTTCCATAATATCTATAAGGGTTTT
This sequence comes from Salticus scenicus, assembly GCA_963930645.1. Taxonomy (NCBI): domain Eukaryota; kingdom Metazoa; phylum Arthropoda; class Arachnida; order Araneae; family Salticidae; genus Salticus; species Salticus scenicus. The sequence continues at coordinate 177,643,355 of OZ005649.1, read as the reverse complement.
GGATGCCAGATTAAATAAACTCTCATTGTATCCAAATTTTGCGTAACATTCTCCAAGAAAGCATCCAGTGGTTATCAAACACTCCATCACCCAAGGCTGATAAGATTCGGGACCCGACCAACGACGATGCGTCAAGCTTTCGTCATTACAAAGGTTTCGGACTTTAAAAGATATGCTATCGGAATCGAGAATAGTTTTTAATTTTTCTTTCAGCTTGGGAATGACATCTTCAATCTGTTCGATTTCAATACCAGTAGGTAAGGGCGGTGTCTGAAAATAATATTCTAACATCCTCAAAATAGCAAGCGCAAATTTGTGTTCTCTCGGTTTCCATTGTGGATCATCCCAGTCATCTTTGACATCGACCAGCCTAAATTGGCTTGTATCTTCCCAGTTTGCTAAATGCACGCAGTCTCTGAGTAGGTAATGAAATATGCTGTGAATGGAATCAGAGAAGTTCATTGTGAGAAATGGTAAAGATTACCTACAAAAATTGTAGAATGAAAAAATGATATAAATTTGGAAGGCGGCCAGCATTTATATACAGGATAAATAACAATCAACCAACCAACTGAAAAAAAAAAAAAAAAAAAAAAAAATTTTTTTTTTTTTTTTTTTTTTTTTCAAGGTTGTATTTTTAAATTAAAACTCTACGGCCAATACCTGTTTCAATTGATTCACACGATCCAAGAGCCAGGAAACACGATCTACACATCCGATCAAACTGACAACCATTTTCAAATCGTCGATTCTATCTCGATAGCTATAAATGGATCTGGCAAATCCCAGTTCGATAGGAAACCGTCCAGTGCGTACGGACTGAGATATTCTGACTTCGGTACCCGTTTTAGGACTTTTACACACAGCTTCATTTTTTTCAACGTCGTGGTAAAGAAAAATTAATCTAGTGCCGCAAAAAAGCCCCCCACAAATGTATTCATTCACAACTACAATGCAATTTGGCTTGAGAACCAGATTTTCATCCAAACGGATTTCGGACCTATCCATTTTATGTTTTAGATAAAAATCGTTGAAACGGTCGATGGTTGCTGGATTCGCGGCTAAGGCTCCGTCTGCCTGCATTAAAAGGGTCCCGTCAATACCATCCACTATCGGAATATTTTTGTTTCTAAAAAAGCTTTCGAGAGATGTTTTTATGAGTCTTTGAATGCCGGTTTTGTTAGATTTTACTCGAATCCAGAACTCAGATTTAGGATCCATTTCTTCAGACATAATTTACAATATGTTAACGGTAGGCAAGGGTCTTGCTTACTTATATTCAATGGACTCTCATAAAGTACCGTCTAAACCGATAAATATTTACAAGTTATTTTTTTTTCACAAATCCAAGATTGGTAGCCTATCGCTTTAAAAAAAATGTGTCAAACGAGGCTTCCATCGTCAAGACATGAGGAAGCCTCGTTTGACACAAGTTTTTTAAATTTTTCACATCTATTGTACATAGACCCGTCTCTTTTCCGCAATGACCGTTCGGCAGACAGGACAATATTCGAGTTTGTCCGAACAGGCCATGCAGCACACCACGTGCCCGCAGTCGAAGAACGCCACCTGGCTCTCTTCCGTCAGGCAGACTTTACATTCGTTGGTGGTAGCCAATCTCTTGGACTTGACACGAGGGCCGTCGAACAGGTCATTTCTGAAGAGGTCAGTATAGATTTGCAGCCAGTCCTGCAACCTGGCATTCCCCTCAGATTCGATATGAACATCAAATACGTACTCCGAAGACATGGGAAAATCGGCGGCGACCCTTCCGTGTCTCCAGAGTCTCTGCATGTCTTCAACATCTGAGAACAGGCTCACGTAGTCGAACATTTCGGATATTTCAAAGACTGGAAACATATCTAGATGCTTGGTGGCCCGATAGTTAGCAAATTCATGAATATCATTGAATTTTAGCATCACGCCCACATCTACTGCCGAAACGTAAGTCTTTCCGTCAGAGGCTAGGGCGGACCTCAAGCCGATCTGGCCTGGGAAAAATAATCGCATCCACATGACTTGAGAGCTAGTGAGCGATTGAAACTGTAAGCTCTGAGCAGCGGCTTTTATAGTAGAACCCATATCCTTTAAAACAGGATGCGATAAGGAGTTACCGGATAAGATAAAGTTATTTGTAGCATAAGTCCTTGAAAACAGGATGGAAGCGGCTAAAATTATTGACAGGATATTATGCCACTACAAAGCCACGTGATATTTTTTATCTAATTGGTTATTTTTAGACCAGCCAACAAGACAATTTCGCTGGGATTGACAAACGGATGGTCACGTTTAATGCAGCCAATATAACCATAGGTGTCCAACATGTCTATCATTGTTTTAAAAGAAACATCAAACATACACATTTTGTCCAGCACTTTGCAACAATACATGCCGTAACAACTAAGCATTGTAGAATCCAAACTTGATAACACCATTCGCCAGGATTATCTACAGACTCAGGAGACATGCTATCGTAGTCGTAATAAGCTATACGTTTCAATTGGCTTTTCAACATTCCCTTTCGGGTGTATCGAGTTTGTCTATGGAAGGGACAGCGTTATTTTGAAAATACACTGTGAGCATTTTCAACATAGAGCGGGCAAACTCCAACATCATTTCGCAGGTCTCTAGACGTAAGGCAAGTCGGAGCAGGTCCATAAACTCATATCGTATGAAAATCTCCATGATTGTTCTAAACTGGCCTGATACAATTCAATGTTAGCTAGATGAGAGTGACAGACAGAATGAATACGGCTATTTATAAAGAATGAATCCAAGCCACGCCCACTCAAAAAAAAAAAAAAAAAAAAAAAAAAAAAAATTTTTTTTTTTTTTTTTTTTTTTTTTTCAAGGTTGTATTTTTAAATTAAAACTCTACGGCCAATACCTGTTTCAATTGATTCACACGATACAAGAGCCAAGAAACAGGATCTACATATCCGATCAAACTGACAACCATTTTCAAATCGTCGATCGCATCTCGATAGATATTAATGGATCTGGCAAATCCCAGTTCGATAGGAAACCGTCCAGTGCGTACGGACTGAGATATTCTGACTTCGGTACCCGTTTTAGGACTTTTACACACAGCTTCATTTTTTTCAACGTCGTGGTAAAGAAAAATTAATCTAGTGCCGCCAAAAGGTCCCCCACAAATGTATTCATTCACAACTACAATGCAATTTGGCTTGAGAACCAGATTTTCATCCAAACGGATTTCGGACCCATCCATTTTATGTTTTAGATAAAATTCGTTGAAACGGTCGATGGTTGCTGAATTCGCGGCTAAGGCTCCGTCTGCCTGCATTAAAAGGGTCCCGTCAATACGATCCACTATCGGAATATTTTTATTTCTAAAAATGCCTTCGAGAGATATTTTTATGAGTCTTTCAATGCCAGCTTTATTAGATTTTACTCGAATCCAGAACTCAGATTTAGGATCCATTTCTTCAGGCAGGTCCATAAACTCATATCGTATGAAATTCTCCATGATCGTTCTAAACTGGCCTGATACAATTCAATGTTAGCTAGATGGGAGTGGCAGACAGAATGAAGGAATGAAGGTTTGAATACGGCTATTTATAAAGAATGAATCCAAGCCACGCCCACTCAAAAAAAAAAAAAAAAAAAAAAAAAAATTTTTTTTTTTTTTTTTTTTTTTTTTTTTTTTTTTTTTTTAAACAGTTGGTTGGTTGGTTGATATGATGGTTGGTTTCTAAAGTTATATTTCTCAGTTGGATTTTAATGTTATATTTCTCAGTTGGTTGCTAAAATTATATTTCTTTAGCCAATCATTGTAGATGGCGCTGTAGTCTATATATATAGTATATATATAGTATATCTATTAGGGTGGGTGGGAGTGGAATTTATTTCTTCTACTGTAAGGTCATGCATAAACCAGCTCCCTGATGCCCAAACCCACTTCCTTTAAAATAGGGTTATTTATACAATATTGACTTTGAAAACAAGACTTTTATAGACTATTGTCTGACAAATGACGACTGAGTAATATATAGAGCTTTACAATCATTTGGCATTAGCCTTCAAGCCTAAGCCCTTCTATCAAAACTCATTATATGTTTGGCTTGTAATCCATAATACTTTTCACCTGATCCGTCTTGGTAGAAGGATTCTAAAAAATATACTTTAAGCATTTTCAAAATAGAGCGGACATATGGAAGTCTTCATATACTAATGCCAACTTTTAAGACGGAGCTTGGCTTCTTCAAGCTGTACGATAAAACATTTTAAATAATAGCTATCCTAGATCTCAATAAAATATCTGTGTATTTCTTACGACCCAATCTCTATTTACACCCCACCCTCAAGTACCACAAATCTAGCTAAACTCTCCGTTTTGCGATAAATCCAGGTACAAGACACAGTCACTGGCAATATTATTCGAGCATTACCACCCTTTTGTCCAATCTTAGACTAGACTATTAAAAATCTAATATTGACATTATTATCGACTCCTGATCAGTAGTTTAAGCCACATTTAAGAAAACAATCTTTGCTTCGAATTTGCAGAGACTCTTCAGATCCGCTAATATTTTCCAAGGGTAAGACCTTCATCAAAACTCTTTGTCGAAAAAACTAAAATTAGCCCATGAAAATCGTATAAATTTACAAGATTTCATGTTAATATTGTAACTTTAGCCATCAAAATTAGAAAAAAAAATGTTAGTCGATCAATATTTTCAGAGACTAAACCCTACAGCCAATATTTTCAAAGACAATTGTTCAATATTAGACTAAACGATTAAAAATCTAATATTGACAATATTATCGACTCCTGACCAGTAGTTTAAGCCACATTTAAAAAAAATCTTTGCTTCGAATTTGTAGAGAATCCGCTAATATTTTCCAAGCCTTCATCGAAACTCGTTGTCGAAAAAACTTAAATTAGCCCGTGAGTATCCTATAAATTTACAAGATTTCATGCTAATATTGTAAGTTTAGCCATCAAAATTAAAAAAAAATGTTAGCCGGTCAAGACAAATCCATTCAGCCAATATTTCCAAAGACAAAGCCTTCATAAGGTAATCTGTAAAAACTAAAAAAATCAAACCTTATTTAAGAAAATAAGATTGTCGCATGGATCTTGCAGAGCTAATATTTTCAAACCCCTTGTCGAAAAAACTAAAATAAACCCTGTGAGTATCTTATAAATTAAAAAAAAATATGCTAATATTGTAGATTTAATATATTTTGCTAAAGCTTATCACAACATAGCTATCCAATCAATATTTTCAAAGGTTAAGCTTTCATAAGGCCGCTGAAATGTCTGTATGTTTTATTACTGATAAAAAATATTTATTTCAAACTCGATTCAATAGCGAAATATATATATATATATATATATATATTTATATATACATATATATATGCCTCAAGTACCGCAAATCCAGCACGAGTATCGTCTATGCAATAACTAAGGCCAAACGCAATGTCGCATGCAAAATCTTCGAGCGTCTATAGGAATGGTTAGGGAAAAAAATTAGAATATTAGTATGTATTGAATTTTGATTTATCCCTACGTTTTCCCTAAAATACATCTACATAGGGAATTTCTAAAAGAGAAAAATAATCCTTCTGTATGACAAACTGATTCTTAAAAAAATATCTTCATATTAATATAAATTTTATCCATAACCCTTATAATGTAACGATTTTTATTATTTACAACATTGGCCTTCAACCTGTCGCAAAAAAATGGGTCGAACGAGGTTTCCAACGTAAAGACATTATCTCTACATGAGGAAACCTCGCTCGACCCATTTTTTTACGCATCCCAAAGACATTATCCGCTATACAATTTCAGAATGTCAAGCTCTTCTGGCACATTTATAACTGGTCCAGATATTGATAAAATCTCTCATCTTGGCTCGCAGCCAGATGATGTTGACCACTCGATTCAGCTGTGCCCGAAACCTGTTCTTGGCATTGGGTATATCTTTACCCGCATAGCCAATCATTTTGTCCCAGTCCAACAGAACTGATCTGGATGCAGGTTTCGCATTTTAGCATGAAGCCATTTGATCTTAAATATGCCAGTCCAAGTGAGTAGATCGCCATAACGACCGTCTCCGGCAGAATAAAATCTTTCATGAGTTGTTTAGACATTCTGATAGCAGATACTGAGGCGAGAGGCCAATATATATACTATTTCAGAGCGGATCAATTCTACGAAAAACAGACAGGATGTAAGCAGATCCACGATAAAATTAGAATGCCAAGGCTTTCATCCACGAAAAGAAGCAAGGTCATGTAAATTTTTACAATTAAGATTTTCAAACGAGGTCTACGATAAATTTAGAATGGTAAGGTTATACATACAGCGTTCCACGAAAAAAAGACAGGTTATGTAAATTTTTACAATTAATATTTTACAATTAAGATTTTACAATTAAGATTTTCAAACGAGGTTCACGATAAAATTAAACTGGTAAGGTTATACATACAGCGTTCCACGATAAATTTAGAATGGTGCATACGGCTTTCATCCACGATAAAATTAGAGGCCAATGATTTTATAAAGTCATGTCAAGGGATTCTATTCAAACTACAGCTGCTACGCCAAGTACCACAAAGCTGGGTAATCCTACGAGTTTACGCATCTAAAGGTTTATCAGACAGTCACCAGCAATAATTTTCGAGCATATTTAACCTTTCAGAATTTCAAAACGACAGTTCCTATGCCAAGTACCGTAAAGCTGGGTAATCCTACGAGTTTACGCATCTAAAGGCTTATCAGACAGTCACCAGCAATAAGTTTCGAGCAACTGCACCTTTTCAGACGGTTTAAATAATAAAATTTAAATAGTTTAATTATTTATAAAATGTATTCGATATTGGCACAGCATTCATTTACCGTAGCAAAAAATGTATCAAGCCAATAGTGTAGAAATTTAATTTGAGATTTTAGAAGACATGAATTTAAATGTATCAAAGACATGACCGTTGCTGTTGAGATAGAATGATGAGATGGCATGTCAACAGTTCTATATATAGTATGCAACCAACCTTGAAAAAAAAAAAAAAAAAAAAAAAAAAAAATTTTTTTTTTTTTTTTTTTTTTTTCAAGGTTGGTTGGTTGGTTTCTAAAGTTATATTTCTAAAGTTATATTTCTAAGTTAACCGCTACAGTTATATTTCTAAGTTGGCCGCTACAGTTATATTTCTAAGTTGGCTGCTAAGGCTATATTTCTTTAGCCAATCATTATAGATGGCGCTGCAGTCTATATATATAGTATATATATAGTATATCTATTAGGGTGGGTGGGAGTGGAATTTATTTCTTCTACTGTACGGTCATGCATAAACTAGCTCCTGACGTCTAAAACCATTTCCTTTAAAATAGGATGAAATAGCGTTATTTATACAATATCGGCTTTGAAAACAAGACTTTTGTCTGACAAATGACAATATACTGAAGGTTTTCATGAAATCAGAATAGATCATAGGCTATTATAGAAAAATCTAACTCTCTAGTGTACATCTTGCTGAAAACACATTACGAGACATAGTGACTAGACGACCGTTGCAGGCAAATGTCGAGATACAATGAGAGTGTAGTCATGTTAGCCACAGTAAATATAGACAAGCTTCAAGGGTGGGCGTGGCACCTAAAAAAAAAAAAAAATATATATATATATATATATATTTTTTTTTTTTTTCAAGGTTGGTTGGTTGGTTGATTTTAATGTGACTTTGATGGAATTCTAATATTTTTTTGTATATAAATTTTTACAAGCCTTATCGTTCAAAATCTTAAGTCAAAATCTTAAACGCATCCAACATTGGCAATATAACTGTTACAAAAAAACGGGTCGAACGATGTGTCAAAGACAGAAATCTGCCATGAGACACTTCGTTCGACCCGATTTTTTATAAATCGTTTGGGTGACCTCTGTTTCTATTAGGCAGTTGATAACGACTATGCCGTTTTATTTTCCAACTGTTTCGGCCGTATCATAAAATTAACCCTTGGTCGAGGATTCCAGGCTCGGTATATTTTGTATCTGGTAGAGACTTCAGGAGATTTTGGCAGTCGGCTTATGGGATTTGGAACTTTTAAGTAACTCTTCTGTGATGTGGCTATTGTAACTGACTTTGAAACTGGCTTTGGCTTTGGAATCGGCTTTGAAACTGGCTTTGGAGTTGGCAAAGACATCGATTTATCATATTGAAGTATCAGCTCGCAATAGAGACGAGAGGTCTTTAATATTTTCCTTTTAGGTTGTAAGGCATAGCCGTAATCAAATTGCCTGTCAGAGTCTGCGGAAAGCATTTTGCAAAACAAAAGGTCAGAATGAATAAGCTGAGACGAGAGGCCGGTATTTATACTCTGGCAAGCGGATGCATGAGATCTGATAAACGGTTCTGAGAAACGATAAAAATAATAGGGCTCGACAGGATGACTGTTTATAGATTAGATCTTATCAAACTGGCTTTGGCTTTGGAATCGGCTTTGAAACTGGCTTTGGAGTTGGCAAAGACATCGATTTATCATATTGAAGTATCAGCTCGCAATAGAGACGAGAGGTCTTTAATATTTTCCTTTTAGGTTGTAAGGCATAGCCGTAATCAAATTGCCTGTCAGAGTCTGCGGAAAGCATTTTGCAAAACAAAAGGTCAGAATGAATAAGCTGAGACGAGAGGCCGGTATTTATACTCTGGAAAGCGGATGCATGAGATCTGATAAACGGTTCTGAGAAACGATAAAAATAATAGGGCTCGACAGGATGACTGTTTATAGATTAGATCTTATCAAACTGGCTTTGGCTTTGGAATCGGCTTTGAAACTGGCTTTGGAGTTGGCAAAGACATCGATTTATCATATTGAAGTATCAGCTCGCAATAGAGACGAGAGGTCTTTAATATTTTCCTTTTAGGTTGTAAGGCATAGCCGTAATCAAATTGCCTGTCAGAGTCTGCGGAAAGCATTTTGCAAAACAAAAGGTCAGAATGAATAAGCTGAGACGAGAGTCCGGTATTTATACTCTGGCAAGCGGATGCATGAGATCTGATAAACGGTTCTGAGAAACGATAAAAATAATAGGGCTCGACAGGATGACTGTTTATAGATTAGATCTTATCTTTGAGGAAACGAGTTACATAATATCCTGCAAACGCAATTATTCTAGAAGGTCAGCTAGCCCAAGCGATAAACTAATCTTATAAAAATTTTCCTGGATTATCGACTCCTGATCAGTAGTATAAGCCATATTTAAGAAAAAAAATAGTTGCTTGCTCTCGTTAATATTTTCCAAGGGTGAGGCCTTTATCAAAACTTGTTGTGGAAAAAACTAAAATTACCCCATGAGTCTCCTATAAATTTACAAGATTTCATGCTAATATTGTAAATTTAGCCGTCAAAATTAAAAAAATCAGTCAATATTTTCAGACTAAACCATTTAACCCTTTTAGAATTTGAAACGACTACAAACTTGGTAAGGCAATAAAGAACGTAGTCTTATGCCGATATAGTGAAACTCGTTGAGACAGCGACACTATAACTGACATACAAATTCCAAACTTGGCAAGACAATAAAGAGTGTAGTCTTATGCCGATATAGTGAAACTCGCTGAGACAGCGACACTATAATTGACATACGAATTCAGACTACAAACTTGTCAAGACAATAAAGAGCGTAGTCTTGTGCCGATATAGTGAAACTCGCTAAGACAGCGACACTATAATTGACATACGAATTCAGACTACAAACTTGTCAAGACAATAAAGAGCGTAGTCTTGTGCCGATATAGTGAAACTCGCTGAGACAGCGACACTATAATTGACATACGAATTCAGACTACAAAAATATAATCACTTAAATTAAAAGATGTTTTACAGTATTTTCTGAGTATACAAGTATATATATATATATATATATATATATATATATATATATATATATATATATATATATATATACAGGGCCCGAAATTTCAACTCAGTAACACTCGCCGAAAAAAAGTGTTACTCGCCACAAAATAGGGTTGCCATTTTTTTTTCTTTTTTAACGCATTTTGGGTTTTAATTTTTCTATTTATTTGAAAGGCTTTTACAAATATGTCTAAAATTATATATCATCATGTTTCATAACAATCTATAATTAAAAATCATTATAATGTTTTGTACTTGAGATTTAAAAAATATTCAAATATCTAATAACATAAATGCAGAAAGTCTTTAAAGAAAAAAAGAAGGGAGAAAAATTCTTTGTCAAACACTATCCTGTGAAAACCTTTTTATTATGAAAGATTAAGCTTCTTTATTTATCTGTTTATTTACATATCTTTTTATATTAGAAATGTCTTTTTCGTCAATTTTATTTTTGTAATCAGACGGAATGCCGATGTGTATAACTTGTTCATTGTTGTCAATTGAAATAGTCATTTCGGAATAACTTTTTCGATAAAATCGTTGCTTACAAATCATTACAAGCGCAAATCATAGGCGTTTCCGTAAAAAACTGGAAAATATGAACTGTTTTTTTTTTTTTTTTTAAATCATTATTCAACAAAATATACATAGGCTTGGGCTCCTTTAAAAGGACTCGGGCTCATTTTCATGTGACGATATCGCATAGGCAAACTTTCACATATCTCTTCTCTCGGATAGTGGGTGACGGCAAAGAGGCTCTCTGCTCGTCTATTCTCCCTCTGATTGGAGAAATAACAGTTGGAAAAATGAAACTGCCGAAGAGATCAAAACTTTTATGTATGCACTAAGCATTTTTCGTTTCCCAGGCTGGACTGATCTCGGGCCGCACACACACAGACTCGGCTCTCCGAGAATCTAAAAAGGAGAGGTTAAATATGAGGTTATATGATGGCAAGATTTTGCCATATTTAAATCTATAAAAATAATGTTTTCTGTCACCGTATCGAGTAAGAATTTTATCTATAACGAGACCAAATTTTTACTCGCCAGAATAAAAATTCCACTCGCCATTGGCGAGCTGGCGAGCGGAAATTTCGCGCCCTGATATATATATATATAATTATTATTATTATTATTATTATTATATTATTATTATTATATTATTATTATTATTATTATTATTATTATTATTATTATATTATTATTATTATATTATTATTATTATTATTATTATTATTATTATATTATTATATTATTATTATTATTATTATTATTATTATTATTATTATTATTATTATTATTATATATTTTACCTATAATTGAGTTTGAAATAAAATATTTTTTTTATCTGTATGTTTAAATACAGATAAAAAAAATATTTTATTTCCAATATTTAATTTAATTTATTTTATTATATTCTATAAATCCTATGATATTTAACTTGAGACTCTAAAAGACATGATAATATTGAATCAATTTAAACAATCATTAAACGACATACCTCTGTCATGACTAGAAGACTGTTGCTGGAAGAAGAAGACTGTTGACTAGAAGACATGACTAGACGACTGCTGCTGGTCAAATACAATGACGGTTGTTAGCGATCATATATATAGTACGCAACCAACCAACTGAAAAAAAAAAAAAAAAAAAAAAAATATATATATATATATATATTTTTTTTTAAATACGGTTGGTTGGTTGGTTGCTGAATCCGTTTCAAGGATGATCTACTCATTATCATATTTAATGTCCTGTCGCAACGAATTCTGTTGAGTCTGATTGGAGAGCAACAGGTTCTGCAGGTTCTGGATCTGGATCTGCTGCTTCTGAATCTGCACTAGAGATCTGTTCTGCTGCACGCCCAACTCTAATTTAAGCCTGTAAATTTCTTCCTGATACAAGTTATCTATTTTGGAGTACAGTACGTCAAATTTTTCAATCTTGGTTTTCAAGAGTGAGATTTCTGCATCCAATTTAGATTGCAAGTCAAACATTTGCTGCTTTAAATTTTGCATTTCGGTCTTTGCGTCGTTGTCCAACGGTTCCCACATTTTGTACATGCTGAGCTTCAATGAAAGGGATAATATTAGAAACTATCCAATGTGAGAGTCACAGAAACAGGATCAATTCAATGACAAGCGTTTAACAGGATCGTTCTAAACTGGCCTGATACAATGTTAGCTAGATGAGGCTGGCAGACAGAATGAAGGAATGAAGGTTTGAATACGGCTATTTATAAGGAATGAATCCAAGCCACGCCCACTCAAAAAAAAAAAAAAAAAAAAATATTTTTTTTTTTTTTTTTAGTTGGTTTTTAATGTTATATTTCTCAGTTGGTTGCTAAAATTATATTTCCTCAGTTGGTTGCTAATCTTCAAGTTACACGTCATTTTAAATCCAGCCCGTCCTCGATTCTTTTCTCAGCTAAGACCGAATCGCATGAAATCTAAGCCTGCCCCTGATCCGTGTCAAACGAGTGACATTAGAAACGAGACATTAGAAATTTAAGCATGTAGTCATGAAAATTTTTACAATTAAGATTTAAAGATTACAGTCTATTCAAACCTATGTCAAGTACTGCCAATCTCAGACAAGACATTAGAAACGAGACATTAGAAACGAGATATTAAAAATGTAAGCATGTAAATTTTTACAATTAAGATTTAAAGATTATAGTCTATTCAATTTACAGCTCCTATGCCAAGTACCGCCAATCTCGCTGACGAGACGTTAGAAAGGAGATATTAGAAATTTAAGCATGCAGTCATGTAAATTTTTACAATTAAAATTTAAAGATTACAATCTATTCAGACTACAGCTCCTATGCCAAAGTATCGCTGACGAGACATTAGAAACGAGACATTAGAAATTTAAGCATGCAGTCATGTAAATCTTTACAATTAAGATTTAAAGATTACAGTTACAATTTATTCAAACCCCGCTGACGAGACATTAGAAACGAGACATTAGGAATTTAAGCATGCATTCATGTAAATTTTTATAATTAAGATTTAAAGATTACAGTTACAATCAGATCCCGCCAATCTCAGCAACGCTCACGAGACATTAGAAATGTAAGCATGTAAATTTTTAAAATTAAGATTTAAAGATTACAGTTACGAGGGTAGTCTATTCAAACTACAGCTCCTATGCCAAGTACCGCAAAGCTGGGTGAACCTACTTCTTTACGGCATATAAAGGTCTATCAGACAGTCGCCAGAAGTATTCTTCGAGCAACTCCACCCCGTCAGAATTTTTCACGATTCAATTAAGTTGTCGGTTTGAATAATAAATATTTAGAATTTAAATATATTATTTAAATATTTTATTTTAATAATAAAATATTTATTATTTAAATATTTTATTTTATTATTTAAATATTTTATTTGTTTATCGAATCGTTAAAAATATATTATTTGTTTATCGAATCGTTAAAAAAATATATTCAATATTGGTACAGCATTCATTTAAAAAATGTCCTTATTCAATATTGTAAATTTCAGACAGGATGAAGGTTTGAGTACGGCTATTTATAAAGAATGAATCCAAGTCAATCAACCAATCAACCAACCTTGAAAAAAAAAAAAAAAAAAAAAATTTTTTTTTTTTTTTTTTTTTTTTTTTTTTTTTTTAAGGTTGGTTGATTTAAAAAAATAATTCTTATTCAATATTTCTATTTCAAAGACATTAGCTATCTCAGATTCAAAGGCATCGTTTCAATATTGAAATATTACTATTATCTCTCTCTCAGACCAATTCAAAGTCTCAATTTATAAACATCCAATATTGGCACTCTATCTATCGCAAAAAAATGGGCCGAACGAAGCGTCAAAGACAGAAATCTGCCATGAGACGCTTCGTTCGGCCCATTTTTTTGCCCCCTCCAGATTTAAGGCATCAGTTTGTACCATCTAGATCGATCCCCCACAAAGACTTTGATTTTGGACGGAGGGGTGTCTGTCCAAGAAATAGTCTCAAATCTATCTTCGTGGAGGCGAGGGTCGTCATCGTGGTCCCCATCGAAGAACAGCATGGTTCTGTCTATGAAATCTTTTAAGAATTCATCTATGCATGTGTCAGAGTCCCTCACGATCCGAATTCGGATGGCTTTATGGATGCATGAGGTGGGTACTATGGGGTCTAGAATCTGGATTTTAGAGGATGTCAGCATGGCCTCGAATCCCAACGACGACAGGGCATCTCCAAAATGTATCTCGTCGACTGGATACACCCAGGTATTGGCTAGAGAGATAGGTAACCTGACCCTCCTGTAAACGAGATCGCTCACCTTCAGCCTGGTCGTTTTTTTCACATAGGATCGACCCATCAGCTTGGCCACATCAGAGGCCCTGACGAACAAAAGTCCATCCGCAGAGACTACGAATAGGATTTTAGCGTCAAGCTGTGGATGTTCAATAGTAAATAGCATGACTTATTGCAACAGAAGTCAAAATGATGCAGGCTCTTAGAGGCAGCTCGTATATATACCCGAGTCGTGACCTCGTTTTATCAGGCTTTACTAAGAAAACAGGATGTATCAGCTGTTTTTTGAGGATGCGATAAAATCTGTCCGCGTGACCTTCTAGAACGATAAAATTATTTATATAATTAGTTTAAACGGGATCTTGCATAAGCTACCGATAGCATGAGGATGTGCGTCACAGGACGTGCGTCACAGATAAGATATTTACTTGGAATTTAGATAGAACTAAAGATTACTGCTAGTATAAATACAGGCTGCTGGACGAGACATTTCATTCTGAGCTACTGCTTACTGCTCCAAAATGATTTTTCAAATTCTGTCTGATGAACTGAATGTTAAATTAACATGCTTTTTATCATTTGACGACCAAATTTTCATCAAAGGCCGAGACGTGGCCTATTACATGGGGCATGAAAACCCCAGTAGAGTGGTGAACTTGTGCCATATAACGGTAACGGACATTGCTCCTGAGGGCTTGAAACTACCCCCGTCTTTAGCCAAGACATGCGTCTTTGGACTGGAGGATGCAAAAATATTGATGGATATGCATCCAGGAGAGTTTGATTCCCTATTTCAGGGGCCGATTGAAATTCTTACGCCCATCGAATGCAGCTTAAACCTGAGGCGGCCTGTCCAGGTTAAGCTTGCAGCCATAACCTCATCCAATGCCACAATGGAGAGTTTCTTGGCCGATTTAAAGAATGTCATGGAGGAGTACCTGGCAACGGTACCCATGGACACCTATGTGTTTGGCGAACGATATGGGGACTTGGAGCTAGGCTATTTCCCCCGAAAAATAAAAGTTTTGGTGGGAAACAAGCCCTACTTCTATAAATCCTCGTCTTAAGATCAGGACGAGGTGCAAAAAAATGGGTCGAGCGAAGCCTCTCATGACATAAGTCATTGAGGCTTCGCTCGGCCCATTTTTTTTGCGATAGATAGAGTGCCAACATTGGATGCGTACCGATTTGAACTTGTAATTTTCAAGGGATATGGCTTAGCTATAAGATAATTTTGTATCTTGATAAAATATGCAGACTCTATAGACAAATTTAAGGTATCTGAGTTTAAAAATTTAATTGTTTCATTTAAAATTTACCGTGTAAAATTTAAAATTTCTAAAGACTAAGTGTGGCGGTCATTACAATTCTAAATTTTCAAGGGATATGGCTTAGCTATAAGATAAATATGAAACTTGGTAAAATATACAGACTCGATAGCTAAATTTAAAGTATCTGAATTTAAAAATTTAATTTTTTCGTTTAAAATTTACATTTTTTTCGTGTAAAATTTAAAATTTTTAAATACTAAGTGTGGCAGTCAGTATAATTCTAAATTTTCAAGGGATATGGCTTAGCTATAAGATAAATATGAAACTTGGTAAAATATACAGACTCGATAGCTAAATTTAAGGGATCTGAATTTAAAAATTTAATTTTTTTCGTTTAAAATTTGTATGTAAATTTTAAAATTTTTAAAGGTTAAGTGTAGCCAAGTCAGTTATTATGATCTGATCTCTATAAAAAGATTTTCGAGAAACTATTGACAGGATGCTTGATAAGCGGCTCCCGGTTAAAATTACAATCAGATCTCTATAATAAGATTTTCCCAGAACTATTGACAGGATATTATGCAATTTCCTCAGGAAGCCCGGTTATAATCAGATCTATTAAAAATTGTTCGAGAGACAGGATATTATGCAATTTCCTCAGGAAGCCCGGTTATAATCAGATCTATTAAAAATTGTTCGAGAGACAGGATATTATGCAATTTCCTCCCGGTTATAATCAAATCGCTAAAAATTGTCCGAGAGACAGGATATTATGCAAGCCTTTCCTCTTGATAAGCGGTTCGTAGAAATTTACTATCAGATCCTGTCCGGGGATATATACGAGTGTCCAGCGAGAGCTCTTCAATTGCTAGTCGATCTCTCTACTAGCTGCTTAGATTCATTAGCTCTCTGTCAGTCATGTTTTTCCATGTAAAAAATTATGCTTATGGCGTTGCCTTTAAATGCTTAATGGCCACTGATGGCACCCTGTTTGTCCGGGCTGAGGACCTGGCTATTTATTCGAGGCACCCTCTAAATCTTCATTTTGCCGAAAAATATGCAGGCCTCACCGTCCGAGACATAATGGACCCTAAGATCTATTTACCTAAATGGCTCGCTAAGACGAGAATCTTCTCCATTAGCGAAGCCAAACATCATTTGAAAGGGTTCATGGGCGAACAGGAATTTGATAAGATGTTCGATGGTTCGGCCATGGTGAAATACCAGGCTAACATGAAGCTCAGCTTCGAGAAAGCCATAGGTGTTCGATTTGTAGAAAGGTCCCATACCAAGTTCGAAGACTTCCTTGCCACATACCAACTACAGGTGAGGAAATTTTTTGAGCTTGAATATGAGGATTATGAATTATACAAATCTCAAATGACCGGACCGTTGAAGATGACCATCAGGAGGTCATCTAATGAGCAACCCATAGAGAGCTTGTGTTAATCTTTAAAATGAGAGTAAAAAAATGGGTCGAACGAGGTGTCTCATGGCAGAATTTCTGTCTTTGACACCTCGTTCGACCCATTTTTTTGCGATAGATATAGTGCCAACATTGGACGGGTTTAATTTAAAACTTTGATGCTAAGGGGGCTTAATTTAAGTATTTATAAAAAAATCTATTAAGCTAGTATTGAAGAGGTTATCAGCATAAAAAAATAATTAAGACGTTTAAGTTGAGACTTTACAATTTTTTTAAGGTTGGTTGGATGATATATATTTATAATGCTAATTGAATTAAGTATATTTTCAAAAATGAAGATTTAGACTTTGAGTCGACCAACTTTAGAAACGTGATCTTAAAATAAAAATATTTTTGAAAACTAATCGTGGAATCGTGATTCTTATTACATATACATAGTAAAATAAGCAATTTAATTCAGTCGTTTTTTTTTTCAAATTTAAAAAAAATTGAAAATTTTGCAAATTCGACCAACTTTAGAAACGTAATCTTAAAATAAAAATATTTTTGAAAACTAATCGTGGAATCGTGATTCTTATTACATATACATAGTAAAATAAGCAATTTAATTCAGTCGATTTTTTCAAATTTAAAAAAAATGAAAATTTTGCAAATTTGGCCAACTTTAGAAACGTAATCTTAAAATAAAAATATTTTTGAAAACTAATCGTGGAATCGTGATTCTTATTACATATACATAGTAAAATAAGCAATTTAATTCAGTCGTTTTTTTTCTAATTAAAAAAAAATTGAAAATTTTGACAGAGGTGGTGGCACATCAGCAAATTTAGATAAACTGTTACTTTAGCATGATATATATAGGCTAGCTAGAGTCAATCAATCAATCAACCAACCTTGGAAAAAAAAAAAAAAAAAAAAAAATATATTTTTTTTTTTTTTTTTTTTTTTTTTTAAGGTTGGTTAATTGATTGATTGACTCTAGCTAACCTATATATATCATGCTAAAGTATATACATTATCATTGTCCAGCAATGCTTATCTGTTTCAGCGTCTATAAAAATCTTTACTGCATCCTGTTTTCATAGCAAATGAGTTATACAATATCCTGTTTCCGCGACATCTATAATAAGCCTTATCTCATCCTGTTCTCGTAGAAACTGACTTATGCAATATCCTGCATCCTGTCTTCAGATTGGCAATATCCTGTCTTCAGATTGACAATATCCTGTTTCATCTATAATAAGCCTTATCTCATCCTGTTTTCGTAGAAACTGACTTATGCAATATCCTGTCTTCAGATTGGACTATTGCAAATTCGACCAACTTTAGAAACGTAATCTTAAAATAAAAATATTTTTGAAAACTAATCGTGGAATCGTGATTCTTATTACATATACATAGTAAAATAAGCAATTTAATTCAGTCGTTTTTTTTCAAATTAAAAAAAAATTGAAAATTTTGCAAATTCGACCAACTTTAGAAACGTAATCTTAAAATAAAAATATTTTTGAAAACTAATCGTGGAATCGTAATTCTTATTACATATACATAGTAAAATAAGCGATTTAATTCAGTCGTTTTTTTTTTTTCAAATTTAAAAAAAATTGAAAATTTTGACAGAGGTGATGGTACATCAGCAAATTTAGATAAACTGTTACTTTAACATGATATATATAGGCTACTAGAGTCAATCAATCAATCAACCAGCCTTGGAAAAAAAATATTTTTTTTTTTTTTTTTTTCTAAGGTTGGTTGATTGGTTGATTGACTCAAAGATTTTTTTTCACAGTTGGTAGTTTAACATAATTAAACTATCTCTCTACGAGCCAGCTTGACGGTCAACTCATACGCTCTGTCTTTTTCATCAACTACATAGTCTTTCTCTATTTCCTCAAACTTTCTCTTAACCGTAGCAGTCAATTCTTGAAGCATGTCGCCCGATTTGACAGACCATATACCTTCAGCTCTCACACGCATGGAAAAGTTGCTAGGTTTCTCTTCTTCAGTATCCCCATACCTGGATTCTACCGACGGGGGTGCGTAGATATTCGTATGTTGTTCGCAGACTGCCCTCGAGTATTCGTAATACCCTTTAAGCCAATCTTGTACATTCATCTCGCCTTCGTTTCGAACTGTGATTTCAAAGGCCATCTTTCTGCTGAACGGTATAATGCTGGGATACGTAGAGGTTACCCGGCCATCGGTCCACAGTTTCTGGATACGGCAGATTTCCTCGATAGGCATTCGGTGCGTCTTCACAAGTACCTGAAGCATATCGTTGAAATCAAACACGCGCCTGGAACTCATGTTCAAGCGTTGTGCATTGGGATATAGATTAGCCAGATCCTTGTTGGAATATCGATGTGCAAAGTTGTAAGGTGACGCGTAGCCTAGATATTTGCCAACATCGACGGCTATGAAATAAACATCTCTACCAACAGTAGCGGCTATGAGTGCAGGCTTGGTATCAAAACAAATTTTCAGATACATGATTGCGTTATGATCTTTCAATGGCAACTAGAATGGACAGAATGATGGTAGCTTGAGTACGGAACCACTATTTATACAGAATATCCATGAGTGGGCGTGGCATGTAAAAAAAAAAAAAAAAAAAAAATATATATATATATATATTTTTTTTTTTTTTTTTTTTTTTTCAAGTTAGTTGTTTATTTAGTTATCATCTTTGATCTAGAAAACTTCTTTATAAGCTTATCCGCCTCGTTTTCAATCTCTGTACGAATCGAGTCCAAGTCATAGCTGCAGCCCTCGTCCTTTTCATAGACTGAAATTATATCTTTTAGCGAATCGCTCACCATTTCTTCTTTGATTTTTTCAAAGTCTTCACCTATTTTGGAGTACGCAGATAGGTATCTATTATAATTTACATAATTTTTGATCTTGTACTTGTTCAGAGCTTGTTCGTTAAACTGCTTACGCTTAACCTTAAAAATGTTTCTAGAGCGTGGAGATTCTTCGGCGTCGGCCTTCATGACGAATCCTTCTAGCGGACACTCTGCATAAGCGCTGGGATACGTTTCAACTTTTTCGTACAGATCCCCTATCGTTTGGTAATCTAAATCTAAGATGGGTACGTGGGGTAGCTTCACTCGCTGGAAAATGTTCACGGCGTCGCTATACTTCATAAACGTATCTGAATCCAGTTGGTAGATGTCGAAGGCCCGAAAAAAGACAGTATTGCTACCGAATACGGCTTCGGATTCAAAATCGCGATAGGTTATTCTCTTCATGTGGCTTCCGAATACTTCTCCATAAATGATAAAATTGTCATGTAAAATGTCTTTGATAAGCCGTACCTTTTCCGACAGCGGTTCCAAGATTGCGTTCAAGTTAAAAAGGCGTGTCTTTTCATCTAGCACTACGTTTCTAGATTGTATCCTGAACGTATTCTTCACGTAGCCAATACCGATATTAGAGCCATCCAATTTTTCGGTAGCTATTAAAGGTATGCCCGAATAAATTTGGCTTGTGATCTCGTGGTACTTGATAAGGGCCATCGTAAATAGATTAGAAACAGAACGTATTGTCTGGTCAGACTAGAAAATATCTAATAAGCTATTTCAATGAGTATGAAGACAGAATGAATGTAGCTTGAGTACGGAGCCGCTATTTATACTAAATATAAATCAACTAATCAACCAACCAACTGAAAAAAAAAAAAAAATATTTTTTTTTTTTTTTTTTTTTTTTTTTTTCAGTTGGTTGGTTGATTAGTTGATTTATATTTCTAAAGTTATCTTTCTAAGTTGGCCGCTATAGTTATATTTCTAAGTTGGCCGCTATAGTTATATTTCTAAGTTGGCCGTTAAAGCTATATTTCTCAGTTGGCTGCTAAAGCTATATTTCTTTAGCTAATCATTGTAGATGGCGCTACAGTCTATATATATAGTATATATATAGTATATCTATTAGGGTGGGTGGGAGTGGAATTTATTTCTTCTACTGTACGGTCATGCATAAACTCGCTCCTGACCCACTTCCTTTAAAATAGGATGAAATAGCGTAATTTATACAATATTGGCTTTGAAAACAAGACTTTTGTCTGACAAATGACAAGATATTGCAGGTTTTCATGAAATCAGAATAGATCATAGGCTTTTATAGAAAAATCTAACTCTCTAGTCTTGCTGAAAACCCATTACGAGACATAGTGACTAGACGACCGTTGCTGGCGAGACACAATGAGCGTGTAGTCATGTTAGCGATACTATATATAGAGAATGTAATCAACCAATCAACCAACCTTGAAAAAAAAAAAAAAAAAAAAAAAAATTTTTTTTTTTTTTTTTCCAAGGTTGGTTGATTGGTTGATTACATTCTCTATATATAGTATCGCTGACGTGCCACTTCATCAGTCTATCTCAATCTTTGCCAGTCTAATCTGTTTCAAAGGCAGGATATTATGTAACCCATTTTCTTCATAAACAGGACGCGATAAAGTTATTTATAGCTGTCCTCGCCGATAGCACCAAGCGATAATCTAAAAGGTCATCCGGTCGAGCCTTATCAGACTCGCCAGAGTATAAATACCGGCCTCTCGCCTCAGCTTATTCATTCTGACCCTCTGCTTTTTGAAATGGCCACTCTATCCTTTGACTCTCTGACGGATGAACGAGTTGATTGCGACTATGTCATAATACCAAATTGGCAAGTATTGAACACCCCTCGCGTCTCTTGCGAGCTGATATGTAATTATGATCGTTCTATGAATATGCCAGCTCCAGCTATCATTCCCAAACCTAAGCCAGCTCCAGCTATCATTCCCACACCTAAACCGGCTCCAGCTATCATTCCTACACCTAAGCCAGCTCCAGCTATCATTCCCACACCTAAGCCAGCTCCAGCTATCATTCAAAAACCAGCACCAGTACTTAAACCAGATCCAGTTCTCATTCCCAAACCGGCACCTAAGCCTGATCCAGTTCTCATTCAAAAACCAGCACTTAAACCAGCCCCAGCTCTCATTTCCACACCTAAGCCAGTTCAAATTTCAATACCCATGTCAGAGATGATGTATTTTAAAGTACCAACGCTATTAAGCCCGCTACCGGAATCTCCAGAGTCCAAAGTAACAACTTATCGTGCCTGGAAGCCTCCACCGAAGATAGATTTCGTGGTACGGCCTAAGTTAAAAACTGCTGTCTTTGAAGATCCTAGAATTCGAAGAGGCAGGGCATAGTCGTTCTCAAGTCGGACGTCGATCTGAGAGATGGCAAATGTTACAGCTTCATACAAACAGAGGTCAGGAAAAATTACTGTTGGGTTTAAACCCAAACGATTTATAAAAAAATCGGGTCGAACGAAGTGTCTCATGGCAGATTACTGTCTTTGACACTTCGTTCGACCCGTTTTTTTTGTAACAATTATATTGCCAATATTGGATGCGTTTAAGATTTTTGAATGGATACTTAAGAATTTGAATGGATATTTTTATAACTGAAGTCTTGGAGATATATATTTTTATCCAACTTAAAACAGTTTGGCAAAAAAATATTATTTTCAAATCAAAAACTATAAAATTGAAATGATAAACTTTGAAAAATTTTGGTGAAAAATTGCAAAGTCCAAAAAAAAATAGTATCTTGAAAAAATTATAGAAATCGGCCAAAGACACTTTAACATGATATATATAGGTTAGCTAGAGTCAATCAACCAATCAATCAACCTTGAAAAAAAAAAAAAAAAATTTTTTTTTTTTTTTTTTTTTTTTTTTCAAGGTTGGTTGATTGATTGATTGACTCTAGATAACCTATATATATCATGCTAAAGTATATACACTATCATTGTCCAGCAATGCTTATCTGCGTCTATAAAAATCTTTACTGCATCCTGTTCAGCATCCTGTTTCATAGCAAATGAGTTATACAATATCCTGTTTCCGCGTTTAGCGACATCTATAAATAGCCTTATCTCATCCTGTTTTCGTAGAAACTGACTTATACAATATCCTGTCTTCAGATTGACAATATCCTGTTTCCGCGTCCAGCGACAATAATTCTATAATAAGCCTTATCTTATCCTGTTTTCGTAGAAACTGACTTATGCAATCCTTCAGATTGACTATATAAGCTCTGGCATTTGATCGAATAGCCATTCTCTCTTCGGAGCTTTGAACTACCAATATGTATAAAAATCAATGCTCTCTGAAGAAGCTTAAAGCGGTAAACTCGCTACGAAACCGTTTTGGGGTTATCGAGCTGTTTCCCAAAAACCTTTCGCCTACCGTTAAAAAATTGGAAGAGTATCCACACTTCCAAACCATGATCGGTGAAGGCAAGATTTGTGTATTCTGTCTATACATGACGTCCGATTTGAAGATTGAATTCAAAAAACGTACTCTGACGGACAAGATAACGAATACAATCCCAGCCATAGGCAGAGAGGCCAAGACAAACTATCCGCTGAGACCTCAGGAGATTAAATGGAGCACTCTGATGAACCGATATAAAAGACCCCCCAGCGAAGCCAACAGAACCAACGCCGACGTGAGAATTGGTTTCAAGTGCCCCAACAATCAGTTTCTTGTAAAGTCCTATTTTACGTTTGGCCAGCGAACCGTCGGACAAGGATGCGCCCATATCATACAGACTTTGAACGTGCCATTCCTGTTCTTTGTGAGGCGTCCTGGCGAGACACGAGTAAAACCGGACAACAGATACTTTGCTGGCGACAAGCTCCATTACTACGACCGTTTCATATTGATTGCCGACTCCAGTTACAAGGTGCCTGCTGGGACCACATACATTCTGTTTACAACTCAAAAAAACTTTTTCAGTTTGGACATTGTGCCAGAGAATTTAGAGTTGGGCTTCGAAACCAAAAATCCTTTGGTAGAACGCATAACAAAAATAGATGGTATGTACGACGTATCCGTACCAACGCCCATGATACAGCATATAGATGATGAAGACGACTCTCCCGTAGAAATGAGTACTGACAGAATCACTTCTAAATATTTTGATAAGCCAACATCTCCAATCTCAGAGCCATCCCAGGAGCCAGAGATCTATTTTCCTGAATCATCTCAAGAGTCGTCCCAAGAACCAGAGCCAGAGATCTATTTTCCTGTGGACAGAAGAACAATAGTCATAACAACAAACTTTGCAGCCCAATACAAGTCTCTGACTTTTAAAGACTGGAAAAACTTGAAAGATCGCCCCGACAATAACTTTGTACGCCCCTACGGACCAGATCTACCTGGACTTGACCTGAGAATTAAATCGGTAAAACGGAAGGCTGAAACAATTCCCAAGAGTGCCAAGAAACATAAGCCATCTTTCAAGGAGGCGGCCACAAATACAGAGCCAGTGTTTAAATGCCCACTACCACCTGAGCCAGTTTTTAAACGTCCCATTGAAAGTCCTGAGATATGTCCCATTGAAGATCCTGAACCCATTGAAAGTCCAGAGCCCGTTGAAGATCCTGAACCCATTGAAAATCCTGAGATATGTCCCGTTGAAGATCCTGAACCCATTGAAAGTCCTGAGATATGTCCAGAGCCCATTGAAAGTCCTGATCCCATTGAAAATCCAGCTCCCATTGAAAATCCTGAATTCATTGAAAATCCAGAATATTTTTATGGATGGCCTACTATTGAAAGGTCAGAGGTACAAACTGAACTGGATGAGCTTGATAATATTTTATGTACGCCTTTATCCATGCCAGCGGATACGCTAGACTCGTTGATGGATGATCTTATGACGCCATCAACTATACAGTATACGATGGAACCGCTGGAGACTCAGTTCAAAGTGCCAGGATTTGAACTGCCAGATTTTATGTAACTATAAAAATATGTAAAATTTAAAAAATTTGGGTCAAACGAGGCTTCCTCATGTTTAGATTTGTCATTATGACTTATCTTTACGATGGAAGCCTCGTTTGACCCATTTTTTTTAAATCAAAATGCTACCAATATTGGTATTGAAAAAAAAATAACTTGTAAAATTTATTAGAACAATAAAAAAATTGGGTCAAACGGGGCTTCCTCATGTTTAGATTTGTCAGTATGACTTATCTTTACAATGGAAGCCTCGTTTGACCCACTTTTTTTAAATCATAATGCTACCAATATTGGATTTATAAAAATAATAACTTGTAAATTTTATCAGATTAATTAGAAAGTGACACATGACAATACTTTATAAAAGTCCATCTAAGTCACATTAAAATCAACCAACCAACCAACCTTAAAAAAAAAAAAAAAAAAAAAAAAAAAAAAAAAAAAAAAAAAATTTTAAGGTTGGTTGGTTGGTTGGTTGATATATATTTGTTTCCTCGTTCATCACTTTTCATTTATTAAGATTAACTTTTTCAATTTAATCCTATCATGTTTTTATCCAAAGGCTAAGTTACAAAGCCTCATTTTAACCCATTCATGGTCACGCCATTTTTAATTTTTTCGTTTCGAAGCCATTTCAGAGGGATGTGTTTTATATTTTTTTAAGTCATTAAGTACTAATAATATTACGAATTTATCAGGAATACCGAGAAACTGATTTTTTTCTATTTAGCAAATTCGTAGCAATGAATAAATGATTCAGAAGTAAAAAACTCTGACCGTGTATACACGTTCATGACCATGAAAGGGTTAAATGAAACCTGTTAATTTTGATCATGTCTATCTTAAACGTGTATCGCTTGGCCATCCAAGAGGCCTTCATGAACCATGACAAAACGTAGCAATTAGATGTTTGAACTGACCCTTTAAAATTTATCTAAGCCATAGTAGCCTTTCAATTTTGACTGGTTAAACGTGGATCGGCTATGCAAGAGGTCATGATAAATTTGAGTCCTGTATCTGGAACAGGTCAAAACGAAGACCTTTGACATGGCAATTGAAAACGGGGCATTGCTTAGCAGGCGTCCATAAAATTGAAACGGGCTGGGCTAGTCAGGATAAACGTAACCATTGAACTCTGGGCCATGCTTAGCAGTAGCAACCCATACTGTAAAAATAATATTTACGAGATGTAATGGCAAAGCGACAATTGAAAAGCTTAAAAGTAGCGGCCCTGGGTCCAGTCTATGGCATCATTTTAAAAGAAACCATTGAGCCATCCAAGATAGAATCGGTTTACTGAACAAATCTATAGGTGAAAGACGTAGAGAGCCCATATTGTAAAAATTTAAAATTATAAAATTCAAAAGTGGATATGTAGAAAGGGTTAAGTTTCAAAGTCACATGACCACACCCACTCTTAAAATAAAACCAACCAACCAACCTTGGAAAAAAAAAAAAAAAAAAAAAAAAAAAAATTTTTTTTTTTTTTTTTTTTTTCAAGGTTGGTTGGTTGGTTTTATTTTAAGAGTGGGTGTGGTCATGTGACTAGTAAATATCATCGGATCAAAAAGTGATATAACCGAGATTAATTTCGGTGCTAAAAAGAAGAACCCAAATTGTCTTCCCAACTGGCTGAACCCAGATTAGGTATTTTTTAGCTTAAAATCTTAGCCGATCTGAGTTTGGTCGTTGGTAAAAAATATCAGCGGATTTTTCTAAGGCCCAAATGAAATTTTTTCAAACTAAATCTGGCAGACTAGAATTTTATTAAGAATCTGAGTTACACAACGAGAAGCACTTTGGGGGAGCCACTTTGATTTAGAAAAAGAGAGCGTTTTCTTTAAAGTCAGATCTGTCTCGGTATTACGTTTTGGGCTCGTCCAAGCTTCAGATCCTCTGGTTTTCGTTAGACTTCTTAGAGATTTTGACCTTGACCCCGAACGAAGAGGTTATTGACCCCCATGAACTGAGTCGATACACTGAGTCGATACTCTTTGTCTTAAACTATTATTTTCGGCTTTCAAGTTAGCCACTTCACCTTTCAAACTATCATTTTCAGCTTTCAAACTATCATTTTCCGCTTTCAAGATAGTCATTTCTGCTTTCAGCCTTTCCATTCCCTCTTTCAGGCTAGCAATTTCGTTCACGTGTAAATTATAAATAATTTCCAAATATTCCAATTTTTGGATTTGCAGCATTTCTCTCATTTCCCTGATATTATTTTCGTAAATCTCTTTCATCTTTTTCATTTCGGCCTCTATCCCTTTGCATCGTCCCAATACGGGCATCACGCATTGAATGCACATCTGTTGAAGCCTGCTGGGTTCCCAATAATCTTCTTTCACGACTTCGTAAAACATCTTGTAATCTTGTTCGGTTTGCATGCCTGGCGTAAAAAACATCTTTTGTCCGTTGTTCAGATGCAAGAAGTATTGGGTACGCCTGCTAGCCGACTTGAAAGTTCTAGATACGGGCAGTACCAGGTTCAATTTTATGTCTGGCAAATGTTTGATTTTGATTTGATATTTTCCGTTGATGAATACCATTGGAACTTTGAGCAATTTATCGGGAAGTATGTTGGCATAGTTTTGAGTTATGAGTTTCAGGATGCCTCCGTTCCAGAGCGTAACCAGGACCAGCCTGTAATCTTTGGGCAGCTCTTGAATGTAAAAATGGTTCATGTTACCTACCCCTTTACGGTCTTCGAACGAAAAATTACAGCTGGATTGGCGGCGGCTGAGATATCCCAGCGTATTAACCAAATGCCAGGCGGTCTCTATGGATTTGCTTTTCAGGCATCTGTAACCGACATACGGCCGCTCGTCGGGCCTGATCTTACCCCACACATTCTTGTGAAAATGATCTTCTGAATGAGTTACCACGACCATGTGCCTATGCTGCCTGAATTTGGGATTGGGTTCCTTCCCGCCGTCACACCAACATGAAAATGGCAAGGTCTGGGTCAAGCCGTCGTCCCTATCCATAGATCTTATAAAATCTCTATAGGCTACGGCTCGCACCATGACGTGGATGAACGCTAGGTTGCCTTCAAGATATTTCAGCACGCAAGAGGCGGCTAAGTTCAGCGTTTCGTCTTCAAACGGTACGGGTGGAGGCTCTAAATCGATCGTCCAGACGGGTTCGTAGGCCCAGTCGTCCATGAAGAAACGCGTATGTTCGAAAAAATCTTCTTTTTCGCACATTGGGCTGAAATCGAAAAATTTGTACTGATCGTCATCAGCAGGATCCACTTCAATAGGCTCAGGCTCAGGTTCAGGCTCAGGCATCCTAAATCTAAAATTTCTAAAGCATTCCAGCAAATGATCAGCGGCGCCGTTCTTACCCCCGCTTACGAATGTGTATCGGCCCTCGCACCAAACGCAGCATCTTCGGGGGTTCAAGCCGATTTCATTCTTACAATGCCTTTCATAATCTTTGGGCAAGACGAGAACGTTGCAGCGTGGACATGAAAACGGAGTTCTGTCGCGTAGGAGAGCGTTTGCATATCTCTTCAAATTGGGACCGGCAGGCATGGTGAATGGCAAGACTAAATTTGGGACAGTATATATAGGCATTGACAAGTGAGGCCACGCCCACCTAAAAAAAAAAAAAAAAAAAAAAAAAAAAAAATTTTTTTTTTTTTTTTTTTTTTTTTCAAGGTTGGTTAATTGCCTCTAGCCAACCTATATATATCGTGCTAAAGTATCTACACTATCATTGTCCAGCAATGCCATAGTAGGTTGGTTCGTGTCTATATAAATGATGGCGCCCAAACAGTCATTGTGTCTTTTTTATTGGCAATTTGAAGAGATATATATACGCTACATCCCAATTTGAAGAATATACACTCGCGCATGTGACTTGTGTATCGACTCAGTGTATCGACTCAGTAAAAATCTTGTCGTGACGTCATAGAGTCAAATACTACCCCAAAGTGCTTCTCGTTGTGTAACTCAGATTCTTAATAAAATTCTAGTCTGCCAGATTTAGTTTGAAAAAATTTCATTTGGGCCTTAGAAAAATCCGCTGATATTTTTTACCAACGACCAAACTCAGATCGGCTAAGATTTTAAGCTAAAAAATACCTAATCTGGGTTCAGCCAGTTGGGAAGACAATTTGGGTTCTTCTTTTTAGCACCGAAATTAATCTCGGTTATATCACTTTTTGATCCGATGATATTTACTAGTCACATGACCACACCCACTCTTAAAATAAAACCAACCAACCAACCTTGAAAAAAAAAAAAAAAAAATTTTTTTTTTTTTTTTTTTTTTTCAAGGTTGGTTGGTTGGTTTTATTTTAAGAGTGGGTGTGGTCATGTGACTTTGAAACTTAACCCTTTCTACATATCCACTTTTGAATTTTATAATTTTAAATTTTTACAATATGGGCTCTCTACGTCTTTCACCTATAGATTTGTTCAGTAAACCGATTCTATCTTGGATGGCTCAATGGTTTCTTTTAAAATGATGCCATAGACTGGACCCAGGGCCGCTACTTTTAAGCTTTTCAATTGTCGCTTTGCCATTACATCTCGTAAATATTATTTTTACAGTATGGGTTGCTACTGCTAAGCATGGCCCAGAGTTCAATGGTTACGTTTATCCTGACTAGCCCAGCCCGTTTCAATTTTATGGACGCCTGCTAAGCAATGCCCCGTTTTCAATTGCCATGTCAAAGGTCTTCGTTTTGACCTGTTCCAGATACAGGACTCAAATTTATCATGACCTCTTGCATAGCCGATCCACGTTTAACCAGTCAAAATTGAAAGGCTACTATGGCTTAGATAAATTTTAAAGGGTCAGTTCAAACATCTAATTGCTACGTTTTGTCATGGTTCATGAAGGCCTCTTGGATGGCCAAGCGATACACGTTTAAGATAGACATGATCAAAATTAACAGGTTTCATTTAAAATGAGGCTTTGTAACTTAGCCTTTGGATAAAAACATGATAGGATTAAATTGAAAAAGTTAATCTTAATAAATGAAAAGTGATGAACGAGGAAACAAATATATATCAACCAACCAACCAACCAACCTTAAAAAAAAAAAAAAAAAAAAAAAAAAAAATTTTTTTTTTTTTTTTTTTTTTTTTTTTTTTTTAAGGTTGGTTGGTTGGTTGATTTTAATGTGACTTAGATGGACTTTTATAAAGTATTGTCATGTGTCACTTTCTAATTAATCTGATAAAATTTACAAGTTATTATTTTTATAAATCCAATATTGGTAGCATTATGATTTAAAAAAAGTGGGTCAAACGAGGCTTCCATTGTAAAGATAAGTCATACTGACAAATCTAAACATGAGGAAGCCCCGTTTGACCCAATTTTTTTATTGTTCTAATAAATTTTACAAGTTATTTTTTTTTCAATACCAATATTGGTAGCATTTTGATTTAAAAAAAATGGGTCAAACGAGGCTTCCATCGTAAAGATAAGTCATAATGACAAATCTAAACATGAGGAAGCCTCGTTTGACCCAAATTTTTTTAATTTTACATATTTTTATAGTTACATAAAATCTGGCAGTTCAAATCCTGGCACTTTGAACTGAGTCTCCAGCGGTTCCATCGTATACTGTATAGTTGATGGCGTCATAAGATCATCCATCAACGAGTCTAGCGTATCCGCTGGCATGGATAAAGGCGTACATAAAATATTATCAAGCTCATCCAGTTCAGTTTGTACCTCTGACCTTTCAATAGTAGGCCATCCATAAAAATATTCTGGATTTTCAATGAATTCAGGATTTTCAATGGGAGCTGGATTTTCAATGGGATCAGGACTTTCAATGGGCTCTGGACATATCTCAGGACTTTCAATGGGTTCAGGATCTTCAACGGGACATATCTCAGGATTTTCAATGGGTTCAGGATCTTCAACGGGCTCTGGACTTTCAATGGGTTCAGGATCTTCAATGGGACATATCTCAGGACTTTCAATGGGACGTTTAAAAACTGGCTCAGGTGGTAGTGGGCATTTAAACACTGGCTCTGTATTTGTGGCCGCCTCCTTGAAAGATGGCTTATGTTTCTTGGCACTCTTGGGAATCGTTTCAGCCTTCCGTTTTACCGATTTAATTCTCAGGTCAAGTCCAGGTAGATCTGGTCCGTAGGGGCGTACAAAGTTATTGTCGGGGCGATCTTTCAAGTTTTTCCAGTCTTTAAAAGTCAGAGACTTGTATTGGGCTGCAAAGTTTGTTGTTATGACTATTGTTCTTCTGTCCACAGGAAAATAGATCTCTGGCTCTGGTTCTTGGGACGACTCTTGAGATGATTCAGGAAAATAGATCTCTGGCTCCTGGGATGGCTCTGAGATTGGAGATGTTGGCTTATCAAAATATTTAGAAGTGATTCTGTCAGTACTCATTTCTACGGGAGAGTCGTCTTCATCATCTATATGCTGTATCATGGGCGTTGGTACGGATACGTCGTACATACCATCTATTTTTGTTATGCGTTCTACCAAAGGATTTTTGGTTTCGAAGCCCAACTCTAAATTCTCTGGCACAATGTCCAAACTGAAAAAGTTTTTTTGAGTTGTAAACAGAATGTATGTGGTCCCAGCAGGCACCTTGTAACTGGAGTCGGCAATCAATATGAAACGGTCGTAGTAATGGAGCTTGTCGCCAGCAAAGTATCTGTTGTCCGGTTTTACTCGTGTCTCGCCAGGACGCCTCACAAAGAACAGGAATGGCACGTTCAAAGTCTGTATGATATGGGCGCATCCTTGTCCGACGGTTCGCTGGCCAAACGTAAAATAGGACTTTACAAGAAACTGATTGTTGGGGCACTTGAAACCAATTCTCACGTCGGCGTTGGTTCTGTTGGCTTCGCTGGGGGGTCTTTTATATCGGTTCATCAGAGTGCTCCATTTAATCTCCTGAGGTCTCAGCGGATAGTTTGTCTTGGCCTCTCTGCCTATGGCTGGGATTGTATTCGTTATCTTGTCCGTCAGAGTACGTTTTTTGAATTCAATCTTCAAATCGGACGTCATGTATAGACAGAATACACAAATCTTGCCTTCACCGATCATGGTTTGGAAGTGTGGATACTCTTCCAATTTTTTAACGGTAGGCGAAAGGTTTTTGGGAAACAGCTCGATAACCCCAAAACGGTTTCGTAGCGAGTTTACCGCTTTAAGCTTCTTCAGAGAGCATTGATTTTTATACATATTGGTAGTTCAAAGCTCCGAAGAGAGAATGGCTATTCGATCAAATGCCAGAGCTTATATAGTCAATCTGAAGGATTGCATAAGTCAGTTTCTACGAAAACAGGATAAGATAAGGCTTATTATAGAATTATTGTCGCTGGACGCGGAAACAGGATATTGTCAATCTGAAGACAGGATATTGTATAAGTCAGTTTCTACGAAAACAGGATGAGATAAGGCTATTTATAGATGTCGCTAAACGCGGAAACAGGATATTGTATAACTCATTTGCTATGAAACAGGATGCTGAACAGGATGCAGTAAAGATTTTTATAGACGCAGATAAGCATTGCTGGACAATGATAGTGTATATACTTTAGCATGATATATATAGGTTATCTAGAGTCAATCAATCAATCAACCAACCTTGAAAAAAAAAAAAAAAAAAAAAATTTTTTTTTTTTTTTCAAGGTTGATTGATTGGTTGATTGACTCTAGCTAACCTATATATATCATGTTAAAGTGTCTTTGGCCGATTTCTATAATTTTTTCAAGATACTATTTTTTTTTGGACTTTGCAATTTTTCACCAAAATTTTTCAAAGTTTATCATTTCAATTTTATAGTTTTTGATTTGAAAATAATATTTTTTTGCCAAACTGTTTTAAGTTGGATAAAAATATATATCTCCAAGACTTCAGTTATAAAAATATCCATTCAAATTCTTAAGTATCCATTCAAAAATCTTAAACGCATCCAATATTGGCAATATAATTGTTACAAAAAAAACGGGTCGAACGAAGTGTCAAAGACAGTAATCTGCCATGAGACACTTCGTTCGACCCGATTTTTTTATAAATCGTTTGGGTTTAAACCCAACAGTAATTTTTCCTGACCTCTGTTTGTATGAAGCTGTAACATTTGCCATCTCTCAGATCGACGTCCGACTTGAGAACGACTATGCCCTGCCGTCTTCGAATTCTAGGATCTTCAAAGCCAGCAGTTTTTAACTTAGGCCGTACCACGAAATCTATCTTCGGTGGAGGCTTCCAGGCACGATAAGTTGTTACTTTGGACTCTGGAGATTCCGGTAGCGGGCTTAATAGCGTTGGTACTTTAAAATACATCATCTCTGACATGGGTATTGAAATTTGAACTGGCTTAGGTGTGGAAATGAGAGCTGGGGCTGGTTTAAGTGCTGGTTTTTGAATGAGAACTGGATCAGGCTTAGGTGCCGGTTTGGGAATGAGAACTGGATCTGGTTTAAGTACTGGTGCTGGTTTTTGAATGATAGCTGGAGCTGGCTTAGGTGTGGGAATGATAGCTGGAGCTGGCTTAGGTGTAGGAATGATAGCTGGAGCCGGTTTAGGTGTGGGAATGATAGCTGGAGCTGGCTTAGGTTTGGGAATGATAGCTGGAGCTGGCATATTCATAGAACGATCATAATTACATATCAGCTCACAAGAGACGCGAGGGGTGTTCAATACTTGCCAATTTGGTATTATGACATAGTCGCAATCAACTCGTTCATCCGTCAGAGAGTCAAAGGATAGAGTGGCCATTTCAAAAAGCAGAGGGTCAGAATGAATAAGCTGAGGCGAGAGGCCGGTATTTATACTCTGGCGAGTCTGATAAGGCTCGACCGGATGACCTTTTAGATTATCGCTTGGTGCTATCGGCGAGGACAGCTATAAATAACTTTATCGCGTCCTGTTTATGAAGAAAATGGGTTACATAATATCCTGCCTTTGAAACAGATTAGACTGGCAAAGATTGAGATAGACTGATGAAGTGGCACGTCAGCGATACTATATATAGAGAATGTAATCAACCAATCAACCAACCTTGGAAAAAAAAAAAAAAATTTTTTTTTTTTTTTTTTTTTTCAAGGTTGGTTGATTGGTTGATTACATTCTCTATATATAGTATCGCTAACATGACTACACGCTCATTGTGTCTCGCCAGCAACGGTCGTCTAGTCACTATGTCTCGTAATGGGTTTTCAGCAAGACTAGAGAGTTAGATTTTTCTATAAAAGCCTATGATCTATTCTGATTTCATGAAAACCTGCAATATCTTGACATTTGTCAGACAAAAGTCTTGTTTTCAAAGCCAATATTGTATAAATTACGCTTTTTTATCCTATTTTAAAGGAAGTGGGTCAGGAGCGAGTTTATGCATGACCGTACAGTAGAAGAAATAAATTCCACTCCCACCCACCCTAATAGATATACTATATATATACTATATATATAGACTGTAGCGCCATCTACAATGATTAGCTAAAGAAATATAGCTTTAGCAGCCAACTGAGAAATATAGCTTTAACGGCCAACTTAGAAATATAACTATAGCGGCCAACTTAGAAATATAACTATAGCGGCCAACTTAGAAAGATAACTTTAGAAATATAAATCAACTAATCAACCAACCAACTGAAAAAAAAAAAAAAAAAAAAAAAAAAAAAAAAAAATATATTTTTTTTTTTTTTTTTCAGTTGGTTGGTTGATTAGTTGATTTATATTTAGTATAAATAGCGGCTCCGTACTCAAGCTACATTCATTCTGTCTTCATACTCATTGAAATAGCTTATTAGATATTTTCTAGTCTGACCAGACAATACGTTCTGTTTCTAATCTATTTACGATGGCCCTTATCAAGTACCACGAGATCACAAGCCAAATTTATTCGGGCATACCTTTAATAGCTACCGAAAAATTGGATGGCTCTAATATCGGTATTGGCTACGTGAAGAATACGTTCAGGATACAATCTAGAAACGTAGTGCTAGATGAAAAGACACGCCTTTTTAACTTGAACGCAATCTTGGAACCGCTGTCGGAAAAGGTACGGCTTATCAAAGACATTTTACATGACAATTTTATCATTTATGGAGAAGTATTCGGAAGCCACATGAAGAGAATAACCTATCGCGATTTTGAATCCGAAGCCGTATTCGGTAGCAATACTGTCTTTTTTCGGGCCTTCGACATCTACCAACTGGATTCAGATACGTTTATGAAGTATAGCGACGCCGTGAACATTTTCCAGCGAGTGAAGCTACCCCACGTACCCATCTTAGATTTAGATTACCAAACGATAGGGGATCTGTACGAAAAAGTTGAAACGTATCCCAGCGCTTATGCAGAGTGTCCGCTAGAAGGATTCGTCATGAAGGCCGACGCCGAAGAATCTCCACGCTCTAGAAACATTTTTAAGGTTAAGCGTAAGCAGTTTAACGAACAAGCTCTGAACAAGTACAAGATCAAAAATTATGTAAATTATAATAGATACCTATCTGCGTACTCCAAAATAGGTGAAGACTTTGAAAAAATCAAAGAAGAAATGGTGAGCGATTCGCTAAAAGATATAATTTCAGTCTATGAAAAGGACGAGGGCTGCAGCTATGACTTGGACTCGATTCGTACAGAGATTGAAAACGAGGCGGATAAGCTTATAAAGAAGTTTTCTAGATCAAAGATGATAACTAAATAAACAACTAACTTGAAAAAAAAAAAAAAAAAAAAATATATATATTTTTTTTTTTTTTTTTTTTTTTTTTTTTTTTTTACATGCCACGCCCACTTATGGATATTCTATATAAATAGTGGTTCCGTACTCAAGCTACCATCATTCTGTCCATTCTAGTTGCCATTGAAAGATCATAACGCAATCATGTATCTGAAAATTTGTTTTGATACCAAGCCTGCACTCATAGCCGCTACTGTTGGTAGAGATGTTTATTTCATAGCCGTCGATGTTGGCAAATATCTAGGCTACGCGTCACCTTACAACTTTGCACATCGATATTCCAACAAGGATCTGGCTAATCTATATCCCAATGCACAACGCTTGAACATGAGTTCCAGGCGCGTGTTTGATTTCAACGATATGCTTCAGGTACTTGTGAAGACGCACCGAATGCCTATCGAGGAAATCTGCCGTATCCAGAAACTGTGGACCGATGGCCGGGTAACCTCTACGTATCCCAGCATTATACCGTTCAGCAGAAAGATGGCCTTTGAAATCACAGTTCGAAACGAAGGCGAGATGAATGTACAAGATTGGCTTAAAGGGTATTACGAATACTCGAGGGCAGTCTGCGAACAACATACGAATATCTACGCACCCCCGTCGGTAGAATCCAGGTATGGGGATACTGAAGAAGAGAAACCTAGCAACTTTTCCATGCGTGTGAGAGCTGAAGGTATATGGTCTGTCAAATCGGGCGACATGCTTCAAGAATTGACTGCTACGGTTAAGAGAAAGTTTGAGGAAATAGAGAAAGACTATGTAGTTGATGAAAAAGACAGAGCGTATGAGTTGACCGTCAAGCTGGCTCGTAGAGAGATAGTTTAATTATGTTAAACTACCAACTGTGAAAAAAAATCTTTGAGTCAATCAACCAATCAACCAACCTTAGAAAAAAAAAAAAAAAAAAAATATTTTTTTTCCAAGGCTGGTTGATTGATTGATTGACTCTAGTAGCCTATATATATCATGTTAAAGTAACAGTTTATCTAAATTTGCTGATGTACCATCACCTCTGTCAAAATTTTCAATTTTTTTTAAATTTGAAAAAAAAAACGACTGAATTAAATCGCTTATTTTACTATGTATATGTAATAAGAATTACGATTCCACGATTAGTTTTCAAAAATATTTTTATTTTAAGATTACGTTTCTAAAGTTGGTCGAATTTGCAAAATTTTCAATTTTTTTTTAATTTGAAAAAAAACGACTGAATTAAATTGCTTATTTTACTATGTATATGTAATAAGAATCACGATTCCACGATTAGTTTTCAAAAATATTTTTATTTTAAGATTACGTTTCTAAAGTTGGTCGAATTTGCAATAGTCCAATCTGAAGACAGGATATTGCATAAGTCAGTTTCTACGAAAACAGGATGAGATAAGGCTTATTATAGATGAAACAGGATATTGTCAATCTGAAGACAGGATATTGCCAATCTGAAGACAGGATGCAGGATATTGCATAAGTCAGTTTCTACGAGAACAGGATGAGATAAGGCTTATTATAGATGTCGCGGAAACAGGATATTGTATAACTCATTTGCTATGAAAACAGGATGCAGTAAAGATTTTTATAGACGCTGAAACAGATAAGCATTGCTGGACAATGATAATGTATATACTTTAGCATGATATATATAGGTTAGCTAGAGTCAATCAATCAATTAACCAACCTTAAAAAAAAAAAAAAAAAAAAAAAAAAAATATATATATATATATATATTTTTTTTTTTTTTTTTTCCAAGGTTGGTTGATTGATTGATTGACTCTAGCTAGCCTATATATATCATGCTAAAGTAACAGTTTATCTAAATTTG
This sequence comes from Salticus scenicus, assembly GCA_963930645.1. NCBI lineage: Eukaryota > Metazoa > Arthropoda > Arachnida > Araneae > Salticidae > Salticus > Salticus scenicus. The sequence continues at coordinate 177,606,192 of OZ005649.1, read as the reverse complement.
CTGATGTGCCACCACCTCTGTCAAAATTTTCAATTTTTTTTTAATTTGAAAAAAAACGACTGAATTAAATTGCTTATTTTACTATGTATATGTAATAAGAATCACGATTCCACGATTAGTTTTCAAAAATATTTTTATTTTAAGATTACGTTTCTAAAGTTGGCCAAATTTGCAAAATTTTCATTTTTTTTAAATTTGAAAAAAACGACTGAATTAAATTGCTTATTTTACTATGTAATAAGAATCACGATTCCACGATTAGTTTTCAAAAATATTTTTATTTTAAGATTACGTTTCTAAAGTTGGTCGAATTTGCAAAATTTTCAATTTTTTTTAAATTTGAAAAAAAACGACTGAATTAAATTGCTTATTTTACTATGTATATGTAATAAGAATCACGATTCCACGATTAGTTTTCAAAAATATTTTTATTTTAACATTATGTTTTTAAAGTTGGTCAACTCAAAGTCTAAATCTTCATTTTTGAAAATATACTTAATTCAATTAGCATTATAAATATATATCAACCAACCAACCTTAAAAAAAATTGTAAAGACTCAACTTAAACGTCTTAATTATTTTTTTATGCTGATAACCTCTTCAATACTAGCTTAATAGATTTTTTTTATAAATACTTAAATTAAGCCCCCTTAACATCAAAGTCTTAAATTAAACCCGTCCAATGTTGGCACTATATCTATCGCAAAAAAATGGGTCGAACGAGGTGTCAAAGACAGAAATTCTGCCATGAGACACCTCGTTCGACCCATTTTTTTACTCTCATTTTAAAGATTAACACAAGCTCTCTATGGGTTGCTCATTAGATGACCTCCTGATGGTCATCTTCAACGGTCCGGTCATTTGAGATTTGTATAATTCATAATCCTCATATTCAAGCTCAAAAAATTTCCTCACCTGTAGTTGGTATGTGGCAAGGAAGTCTTCGAACTTGGTATGGGACCTTTCTACAAATCGAACACCTATGGCTTTCTCGAAGCTGAGCTTCATGTTAGCCTGGTATTTCACCATGGCCGAACCATCGAACATTTCATCAAATTCCTGTTCGCCCATGAACCCTTTCAAATGATGTTTGGCTTCGCTAATGGAGAAGATTCTCGTCTTAGCGAGCCATTTAGGTAAATAGATCTTAGGGTCCATTACGTCTCGGACGGTGAGGCCTGCATATTTTTCGGCAAAATGAAGATTTAGAGGGTGCCTCGAATAAATAGCCAGGTCCTCAGCCCGGACAAACAGGGTGCCATCAGTGGCCATTAAGCATTTAAAGGCAACGCCATAAGCATAATTTTTTACATGGAAAAACATGACTGACAGAGAGCTAATGAATCTAAGCAGCTAGTAGAGAGATCGACTAGCAATTGAAGAGCTCTCGCTGGACACTCGTATATATACCCGGACAGGATCTGATAGTAATTTTCTAAGAACTGCTTATCAAGAGGAAAGGCTTGCATAATATCCTGTCTCTTGAGCAATTTTTATCGATCTGATTATAACCGGGCATCCTGAGGAAAGGCTTACATAATATCCTGTCAACACTTCTCGAAAAATCTTTTTATAGAGATCTGATTGTAATTTTAATCGAAGCCGCTTATCAAGCATCCTGTCAATAGTTTCTCGAAAATCTTTTTATAGAGATCAGATCATAATAACTGGCTTGGCTACACTTAACCTTTAAAAATTTTAAATTTTACATATAAATTTTAAATGAAAAAATTAAATTTTTAAACTCAGATCCCTTAAATTTAGCTATTGAATCTATATATTTTACCAAGATTCATATTTATCTTATAGCTAAGCCATATCCCTTGAAAATTACAATCGGTACGCTTTCAATGTTGGCTTGGCTACACTTAGTCTTTAAAAATTTTAAATTTTACATATAAATTTTAAACGAAAAAAATTAAATTTTTAAATTCAGATCCCTTAAATTTAGCTATCGATATTTTACCAAGTTTCATATTTATCTTATAGCTAAGCCATATCCCTTGAAAAATTAGAATTATAATGACCGCCACACTTAGTCTTTAAAAATTTTAAATTTTACACAGTAAATTTTAAATGAAACAATTAAATTTTTAAACTCAGATACCTTAAATTTGTCTATAGATATTTTATCAAAATTATCTTATAGCTAAGCCATATCCCTTCAAATTTACAAGTTCAAATCGGTACGCATCCAATGTTGGCACTCTATCTATCGCAAAAAAATGGGCCGAGCGAAGCCTCAATGACTTATGTCATGAGAGGCTTCGCTCGACCCATTTTTTTGCACCTCGTCCTGATCTTAAGACGAGGATTTATAGAAGTAGGGCTTGTTTCCCACCAAAACTTTTATTTTTCGGGGGAAATAGCCTAGCTCCAAGTCCCCATATCGTTCGCCAAACACATAGGTGTCCATGGGTACCGTTGCCAGGTACTCCTCCATGACATTCTTTAAATCGGCCAAGAAACTCTCCATTGTGGCATTGGATGAGGTTATGGCTGCGAGCTTAACCTGGACAGGCCGCCTCAGGTTTAAGCTGCATTCGATGGGCGTAAGAATTTCAATCGGCCCCTGAAATAGGGAATCAAACTCTCCTGGATGCATATCCATCAATATTTTTGCATCCTCCAGTCCAAAGACGCATGTCTTGGCTAAAGACGGGGGTAGTTTCAAGCCCTCAGGAGCAATGTCCGTTACCGTTATATGGCACAAGTTCACCACTCTACTGGGGTTTTCATGCCCCATGTAATAGGCCACGTCTCGGCCTTTGATGAAAATTTGGTCGTCAAATGATAAAAAGCATGTTAATTTAACATTCAGTTCATCAGACAGAATTTGAAAAATCATTTTGGAGCAGTAAGCAGTAGCTCAGAATGAAATGTCTCGTCCAGCAGCCTGTATTTATACTAGCGGTAATCTTTAGTTCTATCTAAATTCCAAGTAAATTTCTTATCTGTGACGCACGTCCTGTGACGCACATCCTCATGCTATCGGTAGCTTATGCAAGATCCCGTTTAAACTAATTATATAAATAATTTTATCGTTCTAGAAGGTCACGCGGACAGATTTTATCGCATCCTCAAAAAACAGCTGATACATCCTGTTTTCTTAGTAAAGCCTGATAAAACGAGGTCACGACTCGGGTATATATACGAGCTGCCTCTAAGAGCCTGCATCATTTTGACTTCTGTTGCCATGCTATTCACTATTGAACATCCACAGCTTGACGCTAAAATCCTATTCGTAGTCTCTGCGGATGGACTTTTGTTCGTCAGGGCCTCTGATGTGGCCAAGCTGATGGGTCGATCGAATGCTTATGTGAAAAAAACGACCAGGTTGAAGGTGAGCGATCTCGTTTACAGGAGGGTCAGGTTACCTATCTCTCTAGCCAATACCTGGGTGTATCCAGTCGACGAGATACATTTTGGAGATGCCCTGTCGTCGTTGGGATTCGAGGCCATGCTGACATCCTCTAAAATCCAGATTCTAGACCCCATAGTACCCACCTCATGCATCCATAAAGCCATCCGAATTCGGATCGTGAGGGACTCTGACACATTCATAAATGAATTCTTAAAAGATTTCATAGACAGAACCATGCTGTTCTTCGATGGGGACCACGATGACGACCCTCGCCTCCACGAAGATAGATTTGAGACTATTTCTTGGACAGACACCCCTCCGTCCAAAATCAAAGTCTTTGTGGGGGATCGATCTAGATGGTACAAACTGATGCCTTAAATCTGGAGGAGGGGCAAAAAAATGGGCCGAACGAAGCGTCTCATGGCAGATTTCTGTCTTTGACGCTTCGTTCGGCCCATTTTTTTGCGATAGATAGAGTGCCAATATTGGATGTTTATAAATTGAGACTTTGAATTGGTCTGAGAGAGAGATAATAGTAATATTTCAATATTGAAACGATGCCTTTGAATCTGAGATAGCTAATGTCTTTGAAATAGAAATATTGAATAAGAATTATTTTTTTAAATCAACCAACCTTGAAAAAAAAAAAAAAAAAAAAAAAAAAAATTTTTTTTTTTTTTTTTTTTTTTCAAGGTTGGTTGATTGGTTAATTGACTTGGATTCATTCTTTATAAATAGCCGTACTCAAACCTTCATTCTGTCTGAAATTTACAATATTGAATAAGGACATTTTTTAAATGAATGCTGTACCAATATTGAATATATTTTTTTAACGATTCGATAAACAAATAATATATTTTTAACGATTCGATAAACAAATAAAATATTTAAATAATAAAATAAAATATTTAAATAATAAATATTTTATTATTAAAATAAAATATTTAAATAATATATTTAAATTCTAAATATTTATTATTCAAACCGACAACTTAATTGAATCGTGAAAAATTCTGACGAGGTGGAGTTGCTCGAAGAATACTTCTGGCGACTGTAGAGAGAGATTAAGTATTTTTGCTGAAATTTGTCATGCAATATTTTTATTGCTTTAAATATCAACTAAAGGTTTAATTAAAACAGAAAATAGATAAATAAATCATAGCAGCAGAAATGCTTGGTACAAATTCTAACATTTTTCATTCATAATATTGGTTTATTTCATTCATAATATTTCATTTTCAATACATTTTATTTGATTTCACAATATATTTTTTATATTTTTACACAATATTTATCATATGTATGCTCATCTATTTTTCTTTTTGTATAATAATACATGGGCATATAAAACTAAGTATTCTTGTTCTAAAGGTGGCATACAATAGTATAAAATTATATGCCGAAGTAATTAATAAATAAAAAAAAATAAAAAAAAATAAAAAAAACAAGAATGCTTGGCATTGGCAATTTTTGTTTTGTGTCACATACAATATTTATTATATAGTTTATTTACAATATTTTAAGTTGGTTAGGCAAAATTATTAATTATGGCGAAAGCCAAAAAAGTCAACATTCAGTTAATGAATTTTGATGGTGAACCATCTTTAGTAGATTTCTTCTTTGACCAAGTGTCCACATATGCTAGGATAAATAGGCTACCATCTGAATAAGCAGTAGCAGTAATGAAGGGAAAATTGTCTGGGGCGGCATTAAAATATTTAACACAATCTCCCCAGTTGTATAAATCAAATGATTTAAACTTTCTTAAGGAAGAGTTTAAAACTTTTTTTACTCCCATAAGTTCCACTCAAGCACTAATAGAGTTTAACAATTTAAATTTGCTCCCTCAGGAATCCATAAAAAATTTCTCGCACAGATTAAATATATTGGCTACTATTATATATAACAAAATTACCGATAGTAATGCACTTGATAACATTAAATTTACAAGGTTTATCTCCTCCATTCCATCTAACATACGTATAAAAATCATGGAAGAGGGAATATCGGATTATGGTTTGGCGGTAAATCGCGCTCAAAAGTTACAAGAGATAAACATGAACGAAAATATCTTGCTCAAACAAGGTGACAATGTATTTGTTAACAATTTATCACAGAAATTAATTGAATTAACAGAAAAAGTAGATGCTTTGTCCTTCGGACAAAAAGAAAAAAAAGAGGAAGTAAACAGTTTATCAGATTCACAAAATGCTCATGTTGGACGAAGTCGACACAATGATTATAAAAAAAAATTTAAAACACATAAGGCTAGGGGATCACAACAACAGGGTTTTCATAGTGTTGTTTGTCAACTTTGCAATCGTAAAGGGCATGTAGATAATAAATGTTATAAATGGCAAAGAAGCCAAACCCAAAACAATAATTTTTCGAGAGGAAGATTTTTCAAGAGAAATGACAACAATAGGCATTTAAACTAGACTCGAGATGTAGAGTAGCTGATGGCCTTGCATCTCAACTACACCAGACAACATCAGCACCTAATCCTAATTTTGATTTGTCAAATCTAAGTGACACTATAAAACTATCTAGTACAAGAAAAGTAAATTCAATTGCCTCACAAACTGTGAATAAAAAAAATATTGCTGATAACAAATCCTCACAAACTACAGAAATTCAAAATGTATATATTTTTAAAGTAAATAAAATTTCACCTACACTACCGTTAATTGAAATTAACTTAGCTAAAAATGCTATCACCGGATTAATTGATACAGGGAGTTCGATATCATTGCTTTCTGAAAGTACTTTTAAATCTTTAACAGAGAAATTAACTTATAAACACTTGTCTTCACCAGTAACGATTAAGACTGTAAATTCAAACGTACAATTCTCCTCATGTATTCAAATTTCTTTCAAAATAAATAACACATTTTTCTCACAGAAATTTTTCATTGTTGACATTCCTAATGAATCAACGTTTCAGGCCATACTTGGATGGGACTTTATTCAACAAAATAATGTAATAATAGTCTTGTATAAAAACAATATCAAACTTAAAGATATAATTATTCCCATTGCAAATACACTTGTAGAAGATGAAAACTTAAACAATTGTAGTGTTGCGAAAAATACTGAAACTCAGAAAAAAAATCAAAATCCTCCCCAAAAATGTAAACAAATGACAGTTAGGGCTTCTCAGAAGATATTTTTAGAACCTGAAGAGGAAACATTTATAGATGTAAATACAATTTTTTTGTCTGACAGGGACTATTTGTTTGAAAATACAGAAAATAATGCAAATATATTGTGTCTAGATTCAGTAATAAATAGTAGTACTTCAAAAATGCTGGATAATGATAATAATTGTAATAAAGGCCAATTTCAAATTTATGTTAAAAATCTAACTAAAGAAAGTATACACATAAATAAAGGAACAAAAATGGGCACCCTAACAGAAATTGATGAAATTATTCCGCAGGAAGCAGAAATTGATAAAAACACTTAAATTGTCTCTGATTCAACTACACAAATTTTGAATTACATTCAAGCTTCTGATGAAATATTAAATTTAAGAAGAAAGGAACTCTCTCCTTTGGATTTTGATGTCAAACATCTCCAAGGAGACCAAGAAAAGAAATTAAAGAATATTTTGTTAACAAATTTTGCAGCCTTTTCTAAATCTATGAAAACTTTAGGGCATACAGACAAAGTTATACCAAATTTAAAATTCATCACTGAGTTCCCAATTAAAACATTACCTTTTCCAATACCACAATCATTACAACAAGAAGCTAAAAGTCAAATAAATCAACTTGTAGAAGCTGGAATTATTGAAAGAAATTGTTTAGAATGGGCTTGACCCATTCTTTCAGTTAAAAAAAAACTTGACGCAGAAGGTAAACAAAAATATAGAATTGCAATGGACCTTAGAATGCTTAATTCAATAATACAGGGATCTTCATACCCTTTACCCAAAATACAAACAATTATTGCTGACTTATCAGCCTACAATTACTTCACATGTTTAGATTTTCAACAGGCTTACCACCAGATTGCACTTCCTGAAGATTTACAAGATAAATTAACATTTACTTCTATGTTTGGTAGTTTTAAATACAAAAGACTATGCTTTGGATTAAAAAATGTTGCTTCTCAATATCAAGCTTTAATGGACACAATTATTGATGAAATTGATTTAGAAGGAATACATGCCTATCAAGATGACCTCATTTTTGGCTCGAATAGCTTTGAAGAAACATGCACTAAATTAAGTAGAATCTTACAAATTTTGATAAAGTTCAACTTAACCCTTGCACCTAACAAGTGCACTTTTCACAAAACTGGTGTAAATTATCTTGGATTCCATATTCAAAATCATTGTATTTCCCCAATACAATCAAATATTGTCAAAATTAATTCTTTTCCTACACCGTCAACAAAAAGGCAATTAAAAAAATTTATTGGTGTTGTAACGTTTTATAAATCCCTTGTACCCAATTTTTCTAAACTAATACAACCTTTAATTGATCTGACTAAACCAATATCAAAATTTCATTGGACTACTGAACATCAACAGATTTTTAACAAAATTCAAAAAATTTTCTTTGAATTACCAGTGGTCAGACTACCGGATTGGGATAAAGATTTCTACCTTAATACAGATGCTTCAAATATTTCAATTGCTGGGGTACTAATGCAGAAACATGATAATAAATTACTTCCAATAGCCTTCTTTTCTAAATCATTGAAACCATCTGAAAAACGCTACCCTGCACTAAAATTGGAATTAACGGCTATATACAAATCAATAATTGCATTTAAATACTATTTGTACAACAGAAAATTCACAATTTTATCTGACAGTGCTCCATTAAAAAGATACAAAAAAAACAACTAATCCTACAGACCTTACCACAAAATGGTTAATGGAAATTTCAGAATATTCGTTTGATTTTGAACACATTCCTGGTTCATCAAATATTTTAGCAGATTATTTTTCGAGATGTGACTTCACTCACAATCAACAAGATTTGAACTCTAATCCTGAATTAATTTTTGAAAAACAACCTCTACCTGTAGTACATGATAATAGTAATGTTGTTAATCACTTTAATGATAACAATTGTAACAGAATCAAACAACAATACACTAATTGCTTAATTTCTGGAGATTCGAATAATAAAGACCCACTTTTAGAAATCCATAATAATACTTTTGTAAATGAACAAATAAAGGATCCTGCATTGTCAAAAATTTACACAGAAATTCTGAAGAAAGGTTTTTCAAGAAAATACCCAAACTATTTTATTCATCCAGACACAAAGGTACTGATGTATAAAAAGCAATGTCCCAATAGCTCAACATTCTCATATCTTATTATTGTTCCTAATTCGCTAAAAGCTAAGACACTAACAATTTCACATTTGTCTCATTTTGGATTAAATAAAACATATAATTTCCTATCAAACAAATACTTTTGGAAAGGAATGTACACAGATACATTAAACTTTGTCGCTTCATGTACACGATGCCTACAGGCTAAACATCATAACACTCTTCCAGCTCCATTACAACCTACATACGCACCCACACATCCTGGACATACTATTAGTGTTGATTTAGTAGGACCATTTAATAATGGTCACTCAGTATTTACAGTGTTGGACATTTTCTCACGCCATATGGAACTTTATACATTAAAGGATACATCAGCAGAAAAAATAGTTAAATGTTTGTTTACTTATATTACCACCTTTGGTAGACCTTCAGTTATCCTCTCGGATCTTGGTCCTCAATTTACATCCAGTGTTTACAACTCTTTTAATAGTACTCTTGGTATAAAAATTACACATTCTTCTGTAGCACATCCACAATCAAACGCATTGTCCGAAAGGCTCAATAAATCCATTAAATATTCAGTAAACATTTTAATGTCTGAAGGCCATACATTTGAAAACTCTTTGTTTATACATAAATCATTGTATAATGGCTCTAAACATTCATCTACTTTGTACTCACCTAACTTATTACATTTTGGAAGAGAAATTTCATTGATTTTTGACACTTTTGAGCAACAGATGAATCAACCTTTTCTCGACAAGAATATTGATACACATAAATTATTAGAAGATTTAAATAAAATTTACCTTAAAGCTTACTCTAACATAAAAGATAATCAAAATAAGAGATATCAACACTTTCACAGACATGCTAAATTAAGACCTGTTGCTGTACATGACATTGTTTATTTAAAATCCGTTGATAAGTTTAAACCGAAGTACACAGGACCTTTTATTGTTCTGCAAAAACACTCACCGGTTTCATTTACAATTAAAAGGCTACAAGCGCCTGATAGATTGTCATTTAGAGTCCATATTGACAGACTTATTATTGCACCATCTAGATACAGCCACTTACTTGATGAGGCAAGTCCTAATAGAAATGTTAATTATAATTCAAGATAAAGCCACAATTATAATTTAAGAAACAGGAATTAATTTTCAATATCATATTATGTAATGTTTTACAAAACTTGTGCATTATATAAAGAGTACTCTATGCATAGGTTCCTTTTTTTATGTTTATTTTTTTTGTTCTGTCATTCATTGTATGCAGGCAATTGGCTGGACCAATGTATACTCTGCATTTTTTTCCTTTTTTCTCTTTCTTTTTTTTAATTACAATGGATGACACAACACTATGTGAAATATTGCATAATTTTTTTTCTTTTCTAGTTATTATTACAGTTTTCTTAACAATAAATTTAATAAAATTTATTATAATTCAGTTTAAAAAAAAAAAAAAAAAATCTTGTTTAATAATATTTACATTTTGATAGATATTAATATTAAGTTTAACAGATGATTACAATACTGTTTGTTGACATACTATATACAAAACTTTTCAATAGTGCAATGACATAAAGTTAAAATCTCAAAATTTTAATATGTGGCAATTACCTTATTATTATTGTTATTATGCTATATTATTTTTTTTAAATGCTTCATTGGGTTTAGTGAGTTGTTTTGGTAGTCTTTATCTCATCACACTAAATTTTGATAGTACTAGGAATTTTAATTAAATATATTTTTTTTTTCATTTTTAATTTTACCCTCTATGTTAATGCTAACTCGTTCAAAATTTACCCGGGAGAGTAGCATTTCATTGTGATGAGACCCCCACACTTCTTTTGAAAATTGTTTAATACAATTTAATTGACATATATATACCCAGTTTTGCGAGGTGTCCCTACAGAAGTCTTTGACTTTGATAGGGGACGGAGGCCTGTCCCTAACAGGTCAGGTCTTTATACACGCCCTATCCCGCTAGGACAATGGCCATAAGCCAAAGTCGATATACTTGTTGCTACATACAAGATTAAGGGGAGATATTTTTTTTTGACTGTCCAATGGGCGTCGTTTTTGAATCTCTCCTGTGTGGAATTGCACGAACAAATTTTTTTTTTTCACTTTTGTCATATTTTCTATTATTTGTATATACATTTATATATTTTTTTCTCTCATTTTATGTTCATTTTTTAATTTACTTGTACTCATGTGTTGTTTTTTTCTATGTTTAACATTGATGTTATTTGACATGTTGCAGTATTAAATATGGCATGTTCAATATTCTTTACAATGTAGAAAGTAATATATAATACCTTTAAAGCATAACATCATCATTCCATGGATATATATATATATGTAAGAACATTGTAGAGAAAAACTATTTTTACAAAAAAGTGAATAAGTATCACTTTTAAGGCTTTCTTGACGAGATATATGTAGGGGAAATCTGGATCCAGGCTCTGAACTATAAGAAAATGTGGTGCCCACAATCATTGTCGAATGATAAAGTATTCGGAAAGCCATTGTGTCATGATGAGACAGATTTTTTAATGTGCACATTTTATAGTAGTAATTGACTGTTTCATTATATACAATTTTTGTTTTTGCGTATGCAGATTTCTTATATATATATTTTTTTAAAAAGAAAAATGAATGACAATTTTCATTATGTTTATATGACATACTAGGGAGTGAGAGAGATTTTTTTTTATTTTTCTGGGTCGCCGGGAGAAATATGTGAAGGTGTTCACATATATTTGGTTAAATTTTAATTGAATTTTTAAATAAAATAAAATCTAATGATAAATTAATGCATTAATGCAATAAAAAAATAATTAAATTTTAAGTGAGATATTTTATTTACATAATTTGTTCTTAAGCATTTGGAGAAAGAATTATTTTTAAATGTCGTTAAAAATTACACAATTTTAATTATACATACGACCTACACTATGTATTAACATAAAACAATAACACACATCATTCAGAAATCTAAATTGTATATGTTTTATATCTAAATCATAAATAAAGTGTTTATCTTTTTAAATAGAAAAGTACTTTATTTTATGGGATAAAAAGAAAATAAAAGAATTAATATCTAACGGAAATTCTGACATTAAACGTAATTATAAAAAAAAGTGTTCTCAAATAGTCATATAACAAGAAAACTCATTGTCAGAATTTATATTATTGCAACACCGGATATAATTTATTTTAAATTACCCAATATTAATGATTTCAGTTCATAACGGTCATTTTCTCTAGTCAAACGGTCGCTTGGCGTAAAGTTGGCGATTAAAAGGTTAATACAATTATAAACCGTCATTACAAATTCAAAAATTAACATTAGTTTACTATCTAAAACAAAGAACTGAAGTTGGCTTTCATTTTTGGCGAAAATAAGATAAAGCGAAACATATGACTGCCCTTCCAGGGGTTCTCCCCGTGCGAGAAAAAAAGCAGACCCACAGTTTTCGCTTTTTCATCGTATAGATTAATACGTAATTTTTTTAGTCCTCTCTCTCTCTCTCCCTCGCTTCCCGAGAAATGCTTGGGTTTTTATTGCAACTTATATTTTATATGTGAACTTCCTTATGTGACTTCTTAAGAATATATTCAATAAAGACAATTTAAAATTATCAAGACTTCAATGGATTCTATTTGTTCACACACGCAATGTTTAGAAATTATGGACAAACGAAAGACTTGTTTTAAGAGAACGATTTCTCCCCCATAGGGGGGTGGTTTTCAATTTTCCCTATTCTAATCTAATGACTATTCGAGTTTGTCCAGGTATGTATTTATATATTCTTGTATTATTTATATGCTTGTATTTTATACTGATGTATTATATTTTGTACTTGATTTTTGAATTTCATTGCTTTTTATGCTTTATATTAATTTAAACTCGTTTGCTGTATGGTCTTGCTTCCATCTGTCATAGGTTGGGGGCTAGAAATGTGTTTTTTGGTTAAATTATCAGCGTTTCGTCAGAAACTTCTCATTTTCTTTCCCCTACATGGGGGAGCTCCCCTGATGAAGGCCCTCGTGTGTTTTGGGATTAATTTTTCATCTGACTTTAATTATTTTACTCATATATGTATATATATATATATATATATATCATTACTACCGTAGGAAATGGAAGTATGGTATCTAGCCAAAAATTTCGATATCGAGTTTTTGTTCGGTTTATACGTTTGAACTCTCATGAGTGCAAAAAACTGATTTTTGGCAGTTTATCGATGCGTATACATATATATATGTGCGTGTGTGGTCTTCTGATTACCATATCTCCAAAAGGATTAAAGATAAAGCAACGAGATTTAAGAATAAAGATAATTCAATTCAATTATACAGGGGATTTTGTCAACTTTTAATGAAATTTGGGAAACAAGAAGTGGGTCATTTAAAACTGGGAGTGAAACCGTAAATCCGTATCTCGAAAAGAATCTGAAGATTTTCTTTAAAGTTTCCACATGAGCACATTTTTTGATAATCTTTCGTATGCGTAATTTGGTTAGTTCAGGAAAATTAATAGGAAACCTTTATAAGCAGGTCAAGTTTAGGCCTCGCACGTGCGTCCATTTAAGCCATTTAAGTTCATTTAAGTTATTCAAGTTTAGGCCCCACAAGGCTCTACGTATTTTCTTTAAACTAGCCAATATTAACTCCGTTTTAGATATAATTTCGTATGTTACTGTTGGTTACCGTTTAACAGATGAATTTGCCAAGTTTTTGTGAAAATCAAAAGAGGGACCAAAAGACGTTTTCTCAAAAACGTTTCTAAAGATTTTCTTGAAACTTGCTAAATGAACGCCTTTTTAGATGTATTTTCGTGTGTATTACTTGGTTTCTACAAAACGATTGACATACGTTCGGATTACGTACGTCAGTTTTAGGTATCAATTTTTGTTTTTTTTTAACTCTTTATTTAAACTTTCTTTTACATATTTTTACGACGTATGTATTAGTTTGTCTTACAAGAAAATATGTTACGTATTGTTAAAATTGAAAATTTTAACACTATTGAATTTAATTATTTTTAATCAAATCCTCCAAAAAATACTTTGGTTTTTATTTATTTAATTTATTTTCCCCATTGATTCTTTTAAAAGTTCGCGATTTTCAAAGAAATAAAAAGGTTTAAAAATTTCACGTGAAGCGTTTGTTTGTAAACAAAACGATCGATGTCTTCGAAAAATGTAAACAAACGTTTTCACCTATCAGAAAATTCAAATTATAAAATACTTAAATCGTTTCAAAATTACTTTTGATCGTCCTCATATAATTTAAAACTATTTTTAATAACTTTTCTGGCGTTCATATTTATTAATTGAAGTTCATGACGTCACTTTCATTACGTATTTCAAATTTTCTTTCTAGAACATTCCACCAGGTCCGCAGTTAATCTGTATCACTGCGCTGATTCAAAATAGCGTCCCTCTTGAAGTTTGACTAATTTTAATAATAGAGATTCGATCCAAAAAAATAGTCTAAAAGAAAATATTCCTCCATCAAAATTCATGATATTAAATCCCATTTCATTAACTTTATTTGAGCAAGCGATCGAAGTAAAATATTTTATTTAGAACTATTTACAGTGCGCATTAATTGCCGAGTGGTTGGTTCCCAGGAAGCGGGAGAATTGGATGGCGATATCTCTCTCTTGGATGGTGTCTGGCTAGAGAGGTCGACGTGATTTTCCGCCGGTCCGCGGTACTGCTTATTGCCATAGTGAGCGAGTATGTATCGCGGACAGGCATATTTGCTAATATTTCAAATCTATTTTATATGTATATCCTTAAAGTTCCCTGAAACATAACCCTTATAAAATCTACATGTACGCAACTTCGAGTGAAGGAGGATCTCAACAGCGGATACATTTTCGTAACTCAATGGGCTTGGCCCGCTACTAGGCCTAACTCGAGGCAGCAACGGCCGCGCTAACTATTTTAGCGGCATTTGGATTTTTTACAGCAATAGTTTAATATGGCAGACTATAGATAATTAATGTGCCACTCGAGCAATTGGTGTGCAGCAGATGTCCTTCTAATAGATCTGGTGGTGTTATCTAGTGAAAGCATCCTAACAACCGATAGGCCTAAGAAAAGGCTTAGTGACATCTCACTATGAAATGCATGATGATGTCGTCTCTAACAAAATAAATTCAGACTATGAATATATTGCTCTAATTCTGCCATCAGCTGCGTCAATACCAGCAACTCAGTATATAATATCGGGAACATGCAAGCAGCAAAATTTTAATGCTTTGGATCTGCAATCGACCTTTTATTAAGCTGTGCAAGTAATATAAGCATCAGTATAGATATGTGTGAACAAGTACTAGATAAAACGATCAGTTTTCTTCGTTTGTGCTACTAAGGATATCATGTGATCTATACATTCATAAACAACGTAGAATATTAGTGACTCCGATATCGTCACAATTTAAAATCTCAAAGTATGATCTTGCTGCTTCAAATGCGAAAATTTAAAACATCCACAATATAAATTTTGTTATCTGTATTGATGCAATAGTTCAATTTAATGCAATTCGTATCAGTGCCGGCACAGAGAATTTATTCTATATAAAAGTGCTGTAATAAAAAGGAAATTTGTGTTTATGAAAAAGTTGCGTTTGATCTCTTATATTGTGCTTGATTGGATTAAATAAATTTTACTTTTCAGGTATTTTTGCTTCAAAATGGGGTAAGTTAAAAGTATTCATTTTTTTCTATTTTTATTTTATTTTGTTTTTATTTCAATCTGCATTTTCATTTACAATCCAAATTAAAAAGAAAACTTCTATTTTTTCTATCCTAACATTTGGTGCCGCTCCAAAAAGAAATTTAATCCTCCATTTCGGTTGAGAACCTGGAGTTTTTGCTCATGAATTTCTTTTTCAAAATTGATTAATTTTTTTAGACATCGCAAAAGATCGCGATAAAAAAAAAAAAAAATCGCGAATATTTTATTTCTATTTTTATTAAACGTATGGATGCTGCTATACTGTTATTAAATGATCTAGAAAAATATCATTATTGTTTATTTTATTTACATATGCATGTGTTTTGATTAATTTTGCAGTGGCGGATTTCAATATATGGTATTCCAAAAAACAAAATAAAGGGAATACAGATAAAATTGAGAGCTATTTAAAATGTTGTTGCTCAAACGTAGAGCTATAAATATTAAAAAAAAAATATATTGATTGCCACTGATACATGCATTTACTTTAAATATATTTTGAGTGTGCTTCAGCTTTAAAAAAAAAAAAAAAAAAATTAATGTTGTGTTTGATATTTTCTTTTAACGGAGATTTGCTTGAAAAAGAAAGAAAAATTTAAATTTTCCTACTAATTGAACTACAATTATTTATTTGTTTCATTTATGACATACTTTATTGGTGGAGATTGCAGAAGAATGATTTATTTTAAAACTACTCCTATATATAAAATAGGGGTTTCCTCCAGTTTAAAAAAAAAAAAAATACAAAGATGGAATTTATATGAAAAATTAGAATAGGGTTTGTTTATTAAGGGATGAATGTTACAAAATTAATGAAAAAGTGCATAATATTACTTAGAAATTTTAATAAAAAGTTCAAAGATTTATGGATGTATTTGGGTGAAAGTGTTTAGATTTTATTATTGGAGTGGTAGATTTTTTGTAATTATGGCAAACTGAGCTGGTTGCCACAGCAAAGATTTTGCCCGAGATGCGGAATTTTACCTCTAGCTTCATATGACTATACCTTTCACTTAGAATGGATCAAAAAAAAAAAAAAAAAAGGCATACATACCTTTTCATATTTTTCTCAGACCTGAAAATTTTACAGGAAATATTGATAGGCAAATTAAAATCAAAATCATAATTCTATTTATAAATAAAAATGATATATGATATATAATAACTGTGCACAGTGAGTTATTATTTAGATAAGGTATTTATGATAGAGCATTGCATTTGCAGCAAAATATAAGTCGACGTAGTTATAAACCGATTTGGTACCCGTTTTTCACCTTAGGTGTCTGTAAGTCTGTGGCTTGTGCTGGCATGCATGTCTTCTATTCGAAATTCTATATATGAAAAAATACCTTGAAAATTTATTAAGTCAATTATAGTATATGTAGGGACCAATATAAGCTGAGGCTATTTTAGTGTCATCAGCAGTCTCAAGCATTCCTCATATTTATGTGGAATAAAAATATTTCCCTTTTCTTCAATTTAAAATGAAATGAAAAATTAAAATAGAATAATGATCTAAAAAAATTAAATGATTGTATTATTAACATAATTGCCTGTTCCTGCCAGCAAATTTCAATAAGTAAAGAATCACTCTGCAATGCTCATTTATTCTCCGCTGTTCATCTCTATTATATTCCAAAACCATATCAAACAAAGTTTAAATTTACTGAAAACTAAAGCTTCTCAGAATAAAAAAATAATAATAAAAAAAACTTTTCTTTTCAAAAGTTTATGTAACTTACTTCTACAAAATACATAAATAGATAAGCAGGAGACAAGTTTACTTACCTTAAAAATTTTCTTGATTTCAGTGCGATTGCTTTTAGTGGGAAGCTGGGTGGTGCACGTCTAGTAGTTACAAAAAATCTGTCAGGCTGGTCCGAGGTAGTACTTCCACTGTTTTGCACTTACACTGCAAGTCTTAAATCTTTTCAGAGTTTCAAATTGATACAATGTTTGTTAACCTAAATTTCACACGATGAAAACCTACAACATACTTATTAACTTACGTGTCAAAAAAAAAAAAAAAAAAAAAAAACATGCACCCTTTTCAAATTATTGAGGTTTATTTATAAAAGAGAAAAAATATCCAAACAATGGCACCTACCTGCTTTCATTACGTATTTCAAATTTTCTTTCTAGAACATTCCACCAGGTCCGCAGTTAATCTGTATCACTGCGCTGATTCAAAATAGCGTCCCTCTTGAAGCAGCAATTGCCGCGCTAACTATTTTAGCGCCATTTGGATTTTTTACAGCAATGGTTTAATATGGCAGACTCTAGATAATTAATGTGCCACTCGAACAATTGGTGTTTAAATTCTAAAGCAGATGCCCCTCTAATAGATCTGATGGCGTTATCTAGTGAAAGCATCCTAACAACCGATAGGCCTAAGGAAAGGCTTAGTGACATCCCACTATGAAATGCATGATGATGTCGTCTCTAACAAAATAAATTCAGACTATGAATATATTGCTCTAATTCTGCCATCAGCTGCGTCAATACCAGCAACTCAGTATATAATATCGAGAACATGCAAGCAGCAAAATTTTAATGCTTTGGATCTGCAATCGACCTATTTTAAGCTGTGCAAGTAATATAAGCATCATTATAGATGTGTGTGAACAAGTACTAGATAAAACGATCCGTTTTCTTCGTTTGTGCTACTAAGGATATCATGTAATCTATGCATTCATAAACAACGTAGAATGTTAGTGACTCCGATATCGTCACAATTTAAAATCTCAAAGTATGATCTTGCTGCTTCAAATGCGAAAATTTAAAACATACACAATATAAATTTTGTTATCTGTATTGATGCAATAGTTCAATTTAATGCAATTCGTATCAGTGCCGGCATCGTACATTCCCCCAAAAGAGTATGAAATATGAATAGTAGTGGTAATGGAAGTCATGTGATTGTTTTACCCTAAGCTCCGTTTACATGAAGCAACTTCAACCTGTGTCAAAACGACCCGGGAATTTGAAAAGCGGGGTTTTACAGAGTCAGGCTGTTCACACTATCAACCCTGGTTAAAAATCACTGTAGCAGCGTCATGCGTTTTGTAAATTCTGATTGGCTGTTGCATGACTTCGGTTGAAAGAGAAAAAGCGAAACGATAATGTCAAAGGTGAAAATAGAATAAAGGGATTATAAAAGGTGAATGTCATATTTAACAGCAGCTGAGAATAAAAGGATTACATACATTATTAAATTTTAGGATTATATATTTTACATTATTCTTCATTATTAATATTTAATTTTATATTATGTTGTTAATACAAATTTAATATTACAAACAAATCATTTTAAATTTAATTTTTGAAACAGGAAAATTTCATTTTTTTTTTTATATGGAGTAGAAAAAAGGCTATGTATTAGAAAATTAATTATTAATATTATTTTGAATATTAAGATGCAAATAGGATCAGGAAATAAAATAAGTTTTGATACTAGTTTTATTTATATTATTGTTATTACAATTAAACCTATAAATGTCAGTTGAAATACTAATAGAATTAACTTTACGATACTTTGATTTTAAATTAGTTAGAACAAATTATGTATTATAATTATATTAAATCTAAATGCATTAAATAATAAAATAAATTATTAAATTTTTAATTTAGATTTTAATACCTTAAAGGTTTAAAGTAATATTACTACATTAATGATTACTAGGTCAGATACTTATTTAATTTCTCAGTACCATAACTAAAAGATATTCTTAAAAATATTTCAACTTAAATCTTTCATAAGTCTTTATCTTTTATTATTCATCGAAATAAGAATTCATAAAAAATAAAAAATAAAGTATTCTTTAGCATCTGTAATAAAAACTATAAATTAAACTTTTGTGCATATATATATATATATATATTTTAAACTCCTCTTATAATTAAAAATATTCTGTAACCTGAAGTATTAAAACCAAAATTCAATAAAAAATCACGGAACCTCTTAAATAATCCGAAACTAATATCCGAACGTCTTAAAATAATTTCGTGGAGGGCATTCCACCTAGGTCTAAAACCCCTGTAATATGAATCAGCCTTAATGCTCACACCACCACTTGATTTTTTTTTTTTTTTCGTGATTAAATATGCCGATAAATTTTTTTTTTATATATAAGAACAGTAGTAATGGGATGCAATTATCTGTAAAAGAAAAATTTCAATGAAATCTCTAATATGGTAAAATATAACACCGATTATGAAACATATATATTATTCAAATATGTTCCCAAATAGTTTATCTATTTCTAACCCACTTCTAAAGTTATAGTGTAAGAGCCAGTGAAAAGCTACCTGTATGTATTTGACCAGACCTGGGATTTTGTACATTGAGGCCCCTATACCTACCATTCATGCGATGGGGAGTGACTAAGCCCAGAGTGGTAATAACTTTATACGTGAACTCAAGATATAGATATTATAAATTTGTTCTGTTTATATAATTCAAAATGCATCTCTTCCTTCCACCCGGAAAAATTATACATACTTCTTATAACTCTTATTAACCCCCCAAAAAATTCGATATATTGGCCATACTATTAGGCAAATAAATATGGGTATCGGGTTCGAACCGCCGTCTGTCTGATCTTAATAGCTTTCCGTCGTTTTCCCTAAAACTCCCATGAGTATGAGCTAGTATCCCTTTGAAAGTCTCCTTAAAGGGCATTCCACCCAGTTCAGGCTCTAGTATGGACAATGGATTTTAAATATTACAGCAACTCAGCAATATTTTATAAACACATTTGGTTATTACTTTGTAGATTCATTAGTAAGTTAAATCTTATATATATATATATATATATTAAAGATCGACTGATAAATTAATTTCTTAATATATATATATAGATATATATATATGTTGCTTGAATGCTGAAAATTAAATGAAAAAATTTAATATTCAAACATAAAAATATTTTTTAAAAATTAATTTATCATTTAATAGCGAAAGCAATATTCAAATATGTTTAGAATATATTGTTAAATAAATTATAATATAAAATCAAGAGAAAAGGTTAAAAATTGTTCAGACGGATTAATATTTAAAAAATATATAAATTTTTAATTTAATTTTATTGAATTTAAAAAGTTTTTGAGGAATATTAATACTTAATATTGTTATATTCTAATGCATATGCATACAAAATTTTTATAATTCTAAGAAGTTATTTACAAAGGAAAAAAATATGTTAAACTTTTCATTCAATAACTTTTATACTGCTACAAATATATATACATATATATTCATATTGTAAAACAATATTAATTTACTATATCTTAGTTTACTGAGAATTTTAGAAATTTCGATTAAAATGGAAAAAAGAAAAGTACAAAACATCGTGTCTGTTTTATATTTTACATTTATATAATATCCACGCATTATTTCAAATTCCTTCTGCTTGCATTATTATTCTTCAATTAACTTCAGAGAGCAATACACACATACAAAAATAAAATAAATAAAAAAGAACGCAGTTTAACTCTTGAACATAGCGCGCAATTCGCTGTCGTAATCTGAAATAGAAACAAGCGGAAATAATTCTGGGTAATTCGTGGGTCAAAAATGACCCACGTCTAACCCTCCTTTTCTGTGCGAAGGAAGAAAATAGGCAGCTTCACGAAGACTGACGCGGGTACGACCCGGGTTGAAACTGCTCATGTGAACGGGGCTCAAGATATCTTTTTTAATAAAATCTAATTTTCAGTTGGAAGAGTACTAGCTCGAAAATTATAAAATACCAATGGAATATACCTTCGAATTTTGTCAAATATTTTTTTTACTTAAATTTTAACTCGTGTAAATCTATAATCATCATATTTAGCTAATTTCGTTTAAAAAAAAAAAATTAATTAATTAATTAATTAAAAAAAAAAAATAGGCTCTTTAGGAAAATTTAGCTGCAATAAATATTTTACAATTTAATGTTTTTATTGTTGCTCATCCTCAAACACTAACAGGACTAAATCAAGTTTATGATATTGCGCACCCTAAAGAAATCTAAAACTAGTAGAGGATTGTTAGAAATATCCTTGTAGTAGCTATCAGCCAACGCTGTATTTGAAGTGAAATGAAGCAATCGATTGTAAGCAATCCATCTTCGTATATATTGTCTATGTTTTTGTATATCGCTTGTAAATGTATAAATAGAACGTGTAGTCATAGAATAAACAAGTAAAAGGTATCGTTTGGGTTATTCTGTGTTCAACATCAAATCATATCAAAAAGGTATGAAGGAGGCGACGGTGAAAATTGTTCGACATTAATATTACTTTGAATTATTTACCAAATAATATGGATCAAGTACAATTTCAAGAATTATTACGAACAATAACAGCAAGTAATAAGCGATTAGCAGCATTGATCGCCACAAGCAAAACAGAATCAGGCGTGATGAATAAATCTGCAATCACAGAGACAAGTACTGTTACCTTTTTATCCAATTTCGAGCAATTAAATGGTAGTATTGAAACTTTTAATCACTATAAACAACGTTTTGAATATCATGTAGAAATCAAAAATGCTTTTTCTCATAAATTTTTGTGTTTGAAAATATTACTTAATAGTATCGGTTCAGAATTATACAACTTAATAATTCCCTTAATTGCTCCTAAATTACCCAATGAACTAACATATGATGAACTTGTAGAAACTTTAGAGAAACATTTGTGTCCACAGCCTAATGGTATTATAGAACAACATCGTTTTCTGTCTCGTTTCCAATCTGAAAGCGAAACGATAGCAGCGGATTTTCGAAAACATACATCTACATCTGATTTCAATTGTGAATGGGGAAAATATATATCAGATTTATTTTTACGAGAACAATTTATTCGAGGATTAAAAAATTGAAATATCAGAGTTGCTAATAATACCTGATTTTATACTCGATAAAGCGGTTAAACAGACTTTAACTTATGAAACCTCAAAATTAAATAACGTTGAATTACCAAAAAAATCCTTCATCAAAAATAACAGAAGATGTAAATAAAATATCTAAAATTAGAAATAAAGTATTTCGAGAAATAATTCTAAAGATAGAAAACGTGATTTTTCTAGCAAATGCACCCGTTCTGTTTCCAGAAAAAAAAAAAAAAAAAACTGCATTAAATTTTCGTGAATTTGGTCTTTATAATAAGAGTCTTCGTTGTGGCCATGATAATCATCTTTCACGTCAATACCGTGTAAATTATAAAAAATTATATTGTCAAGCTAGTCATCGCACTTGTCATGTTCAGAAAGTTTGCATATCAACCTTGCTAAAGAAAACAAAACAACAAAAAATTCAGTCTATTGAAAATGCTTTAGAACAAAATGATCTTATAACGGATACTGATGCTGTCGATTTGTTTTCCGGTGTTACCAGAGTAATAGATATTTTTAAAAGTACTTTTAATTCATTATCACATGATAAAAAATTTTTTGTCGAAATACAAATCAAAAATATAATATATAAAATTTGAAGTAGATTCAGGCACAGGCTATACGTTGTTACCTAAACGAAATTTCGATTTTTTGAAATTAAAAAGTGAAATCCACCCTACATGCGTAAAATTTCGATTATACACTGATGGTATGTTTGAGCCATTAAGATAATTAGAGGTGTCAATTAAATATAAGAATCAACGATGCAGATAAATCTTGTTCATATTACCTAATACATGTTTACACCTGTATTAGGTAGAAAAAGGATACGTTGATTAAAAATAAATCTATTTGAACTCGATAATGCGAATAAATTTCACAATCTCGAAATGAAAATCATCTCTATTTCCAACCTTATTGATGATATCATTAAGCAGTTTTCTAGAATTTTCAAACCAAAAATAGGAAAAATTTTCCATTGTACGTGCTCTTTAAAACTTCGAGAAAACGCAACGCCATTATTCTTAAAAGCTCATTATGTTCCTTTCGCTTTATTTGACAAAGCTGAGGAAAAAAAAAAACTGAATGCATTTGAGCGTGACAATGTTTCGAAAGTTGATTGTAGTGATTGGGGTTCGTAAACCAGATCCGTCGTGGTTCCTAAACCACACGGATCAGTACGCCTATACGTCGACTATAAAGTCGCTGGTAATCTCCAATAGAAAGCAGCTCTTTATTCAATTCCAAGAATCGTTACATGTAATTCCAGATTTATACCGGATACCTCAACACTGACATATCCATTACTTAGGAAGAACGTCAAATTTAACTAGACGTCTTCTTGAGAATAAGCATTTGTGAAATTAAAACAATAAATAGCTAGTGACAGAGTTTTAACTCAATATGACGCATCGTTACCAATAACTGTAGCATGTGGTGCCAGTTCAACAAATATTTCCTGAGTCCTATCACATATAGTCAATTAGCGATCAAACTAAAAAATATATATATATAAAATTTTGATATGTTTTTCAATAATTTTGCTGCCAACCGTACCAATGGTGTACTGATGGAACACGCGAAGAGGATTTATTCTTGTTAATGACTATTGAAAAAAGTTGTTGATAGACAAAGAAGACATGAAGGCTTCCCCAGCACCGGCCTTGGCTAGTGTGTCTGCAATCTCGATACCTTTGACATCAACATGGGAGGGAATCCACTGTGGGTTAATCTAACGAGACAAGGTAAGATGCTTCAACTTTTTAAGACTATTAACTCCAATATAATTTCTCACACTATGCCAGTTGGCCAAGTGTTGGATACAGCTTCTGCTGTCTGAGAGAATCCAGATTTCCTTACCAACAGTAAGAGGTCCAAGTGAATCAAGACCTCCATCTATGGCTATTAATTCGCTACGAAAGACAGAGCAGTGGTAAGGATTCCGTCTTTGAATCCTTACTTCTTGATTTTGTGACTTTATGCAAATTCCAATGCCTGTCACTGTCATTTTTACTACCGCCTGTGTACATCTGAATATACGCTGGAATAGTATTAATTGTTAAATATTACTAACCTGAGTACCTATACATTGGAATATTATTAATTGATTCAACAGCTAGTTGTCTTAGATAATCAGGAAGTTATTTTTGCTTATTTACGTGTACAGATAGCTCAGTATGGAAAAATACATTAGAAAGACCTTGTGAGGTATAGCAAAGTTAGCGTAACGCTACAAACGAAGTTCGCACTTTATGAACAACACGTGAATGGGAAGAGTTTAGGATTCAGTTGATGAATGGGGTTAGTTCCTATGCTAAATTAAATTGTAATATGCTAATATTTTGGAAAGTGAATTGTATAAAAGGAGAAGAAAGATTGTTTCTGAAAGTTAGGAGTGAGTTGCGTGCGGCTTAGAAGAGGTAGCCGAGAGTTAGTAGTGCGGCTATAGTAGGAGATAGTAAGTCGAGTAGTATAGTGGCGTAAGGGAATCCTCCCACTTACGAAAGACGAGTATAGCCGTGAGAGTTAACGAAGTTAAATGAAGTAGTTGAGATTATTTGTGGTTAATTAAGTAAAGTTAAAAGTATTTATAAAGGCTGCCCCTCTAAGTTTATATAAGTCCTAAATGTGATTATAGTCCAACGCCCACCTTTTCATTAAGCTCAAAATAAAAGCTCGTTATTTATTTTATATATCTGACTTTGTCATTACTTCATAATTTCATTAAGTAATTATGCTAAAATCCTAAGTTAAAGGAGCATGACGACCTCACGTTCGTCACAACCTTCCGTAGGATCGATGCATTGTGTCAAGTGATGTTGTTCCACAGAACTAGCAATTAGATTACAAGAGTTTACGCGACAAAATGGACTGTTTCTCCTAAGCCGTTGACTGTTGTGACAAATTCCAAGGTATTCAGAAGTCCGATTTCGAGAACCAAGACTACACAGTTTGTTAAAGTACTTGACTAGATATGCACTTCTTCTAAGGCTCGGGGGCTGTAGATCTGTCTCATAAAGTACAATGTCATTGGGGACAATGATTATAGATGTTTCTAAGAGTACTAGTATTAGCTGCCCAAACACGCCACAAGATATATTTTAGAGTGTTAAGTCGTCTCCTTGCCTTTAACACAATGTGAACTATATGTTTATTGACCAATATCTTAGTATCCAAAACAGAACCCAAATATTTTGGGTGTTTGTTCACGGTGAGAGGCTGATCATTCCATAGGATACAAGGCTGATATATATATAATTTTCTATTGGTGGTAAAGAACCCAACCGTAGATTTAGAAGGATTAAAGCTCAATTTGTGATTTTCAGCAAATCTCCATAATTCGTCAAGGCCACTGTTAATATCACTCTCTAATTCTTACAAATAAGTTCAAGATTTCCAAAAAACGTTATCATCTGCAAAAAAAGCCTACTTCAAAATTTCCGGGGATGGCATGTTCAGCACCTGCCAGAAAGTGGGAGAACAGAGTAGGACTCAAGACAGATCTCTGCAGAACCACCCCTCGATGCAGTCTAAAGCTTCTAGAAAGGATATTGTTAAATTTCCTCCTTATACATCCCTTTCACAGAAAATCATATACCCAGTTCAGGGCCTTGCCACAAACTCCATAACAACCATAAACTTCGAACAATTTAATGATTATCTTTTGATTCCATACTCTGTCAAAAGCCTTAGATAAATGAAGAAAGACTGCTATGGTATGACCAGAAGGTGTCCTGTGTTGAGCGTGTCTTATCCTTTGATAGAAGTAAACCACTTAATCTGTTGAGCTGCGTCCCTCTCTATAACCATATTGTTCCTCTTGAAAAATTTCACGTGAATTCAGATCCATTTTAATATAATTTTTTTCCATAACTTTACAAGCTATTCAGGTCAAAGCAATTGGTCTAAAACTCTTCGGAGAATTAGACTTCTTACTGGGATTTTATTACCATTAAGTTGTGCTTGCCACAAAAATAGCACCACTAACAAAGTAACATGACGCGCCTTAAAATATTAGTTGCAGGTGAATCGAAATTAATTTTATTGGGGAACGTATTTTTTAATGGTGTAGTTCGATGAATTTGGTTCCCAACAACCATACCAATTCTTGCTAAAACAAAATCAGTCCCATTGCTTTTGAGAAAAGTTCAATTTAAATAAATTAATTAAAAAAGGAATAATAATAATCAAATTGATTTAAAACTGATTTCTCTGTCTAAAATGAAATTGTTGTCATTTTGAATTTCAAATTAACAAATAAATATCAGCCAAATTTCATTCAGAAACAATTCAGTTATAAACTAATGCGAGCAAATTTAATAAAGATTAACCAATTAATTTTTTTGCTATTCTATTGCTTTCACTGACAACACATTTTCGTTTCATCTGTCTGGCTTTGTGAATTGCAAAGCTCAAAAGTAACTCAGTAGTTGCAGAACGTGTCCCAAAGGCTTGATATATATATATATATATATATATATATATAAACTTTTTGAAGAACATGTTAAAATGTTAGATTGGTAACTGAAAACATGACAGATAAATTTCTATTTTCCAGTCTATAAACATTTTATATATTTACAGACATACAACTCTCTGAATTATTCCATACCACTATTTCAAAAAAGCCATAATCGTTTTATGTAATAATTTTTATAATAAATAAAAAGAATATTTCTACAAAAATTTATTGGTGTGAAATAATCCGGAAAATTAGTACTTTTATATAAAAAAGAATCCCCTTTCTCTTTTATTTTGAATGTCTGAATCTAATAGTAAGGGAATTTAGATTTAACGAAATCGATTTTCAAGTTGTAATACGCGTATTACAATATTATATATATATATATATATATATATATATATATATATATATATATATAATTTGAAATATTTAGTACCATTGTAACACTCAGCAGACAAAAGATAGATGAAGATACCAACATAAAATAAATTTTAATTGAGATTTATTTCGATTAAAATTAGTCACGGTATTAAATTAATTTGATTACCAATGATTAGTAAAAACAAGTTAAAGTACTTACGCAGAAGAGAAATGACACTAACATAACACATAAGCCTAACGATGAGAGAATTTGCAAAAACTATGAATTATTAGTAACAGTCAACAGTTGAGAGAAAAGAGAAAGGATAAAATCACCAAAGAGTTCCGTTAAAAGGAAAATAAATGGAATTCACGAATTGAAAATTGGAATTTTAAATGCTGAAAAATAGGAATGTACTCATCAGGAAACTTGCATTTCTATCAGCATATGCACGATTTCGTAAGATTGTATAGCTAATTCCAGCAAATGTACAGCTCAAGTCTCTATCTTGCAACAAAACAAAAAATAAAAAATAAAATTGAATTAAAATAAAAAAGGAAATTAAATTAATCAATAACACAAACCAAAATTTAAACAAGGAATAAGTAATTTAAGCAATCCACAAGTTAAACGTTACTTTCGGATATAGTAGAAATAAACAGGTTGCCAAACTAACATTAGTAAAAAGAAAAGATTAAAAGTTTAGAAACGATTAATCGAGTTAGGTGCTACTGAAACACTTTAATTGATTGCATTATTATATATGTAGTGTAAATAAATGTGTCATAACCATATTTCATTCAGGAATAGTTTAATTTTACGATAAATAAAAGTGAGCAAATTTAATAAGTTTAGTTTATTTAACTTTCACTCTTTTTACTGCTTTTGCTAACGATACGTTTTCGATTTATTGGTCTGGCTTCTTGGATTACAGAAGAGATCCCAAAAGATAACTCAGCAACTACAGAATTTATCTCGAGGGATTGGTTTCTAAATGAAGAAAAACAGTTCTTAGAATTAGTTGCTGACAAACCAATTTGCTAATAGTAAACAAAGCACAAAGGCATATACATTCTTTAATAAACACTGGAGATATTTATTTAGAAAAATGTATCCGCCTTATAGGTTATGTGAGTATAAAATAATAAAGAAAGAAAGAATGTTAATATATAGCATGCATGAAAACTACATTTATTATACCAAAATAATTCAGATTGAAACTCCTGTTTATCAAAATATAAATGAAAAATGAATGTTTATATTAGATGTTATATTCATAATTATTTTCTACTGCCCAAATAGATATGTTAAATATTTTGTATGGTATGTAGTCAAAAAATAAATTTAACTTTTATTTATAATTTATGCATCCTTGATCTGTTAAAAAAAAGAAAAAAAAAAAAAAAAAAAAGAAAGAAAGAAGTCTATTTATAAAACAGAAAATTTGGGATACACCAATAGATGATACGTAAAACTGACTCATACAAAAACATTATTCCAAATATGTGGCACTATTTTCAATTTTACTGTGCTTAATGGCGGTGTTAAAAAGTTACGCATGAAACTAATTAGCGGTATGAACGTTTTTGCAACAGGATCCATGCAAGATTGATTTTTAATAATTAAAAGAAAATTATGTACGTAATTTTAAACAAGAAAGAAAAATCATGCAGTACGCATTGATTAGTAACACTTTCCAACTGTACGCAATTGTATCGAATAACTTTTAATATTCTTTGCCTACTTAGTCACACGACAGACAGAACAACTGAAAAACATGCAGATAGACTAATTGATTTTAAAATTACTCTTAGGCATTTTGGAAAGCGTTAAAAAGGCTTAACGCAAAAGAAAACGCAACCGTCAGATTATAATTACAGCTTTTAATCTCTCTGAATATTTTAGTGTAGCCCTGTAAATCTGAAAGTTAATCATATCATGTTCTGTACACAACATCATTCTAGAATATTAATAATGCATGTCAGTGTTCCTATGATTTCTATAGCAGAAATATTTTTAAATATAACTTTTAAAAAATTCTGTCCTAAAACGTAATACATTGTTTTTTTTTTATTGTTGTTATTGTTGTCCCTGTAAACAAACTTGTTGTACAAGAACAATTAATGGCATTTTAAATAGGGAACATTCCATAGGGAACTTGGGTGTATCATTTTTTAAAAATTCTCAAATTATTCACGGATGATAGGAGCCGGAGACAAACAGATTGAAAGGTAGACAAACGGACAGACAGATGCACAAATTGAAATCATATTCCCACTAAAATTATAAGAAAGTTTTAAAACGCTTAACGTAAACGAAAGTACAATTCTAGCAATTGTTTATTAATAGCTCTTAATGTAACTGGATATTTTTGTGCCACCCTGTAAATCTAATGCTAATCATGCTATATTCTGTGCAAAGCATTCTTTTGTGCATATAAATAACATATTTCAATTTCCAAAAACTTCACAGGAAACATCCAATAGTGAACTTGAGTAACATATTTCAGTTTCATTCAGATATGTCTACACTAAAGATATGAAAATATGGTTTATAGAAATACCTCTCATAGAACACAATGCTTTGAAATACTTTCGGGTGTCCCTCTACACAAACTAGAAGAGGTATAAACTCCATTTTCAATAGGGAACGTCTGATAGTGAACTTGAATAACATATATCAGTTTCAAGAAATTCCATAAATATTTACGGGAGTTAGAGCGCGGATAGGCAGCCGGACAGACAGACAAACCGAAGTCATAAATACTTTTCAACCTTGTTGGAAAGTGTTAAAAATATTAGAAAGTGTTAAAAACGCTTAACGTAAACGAAAATACATATCTAGCAATTTTTTTATTAATAGCCCTTAATTTATCTGGATATTTTTGTGCCACCCTGTAAATATAATGCTAAACATGCTATATTGTATGCAAAGCATTCTTTTGTGCATATAAATAACATATTTCAATTCCTTAAAATTTGTGGAAACTAAAGTTATTAAAATTTGATTTATAGAAATATCTCTCATAGAACGCAATGCTTTGGAATACTTTTGAGTGTCCCTGTGTATAACCCGATGGTGGTATTCCCTCCATTTTATACAGGAAACATCCAATAGTGAACTTGAATAACATATTTCAATTTCATTAAGATATGTCTACAGTGAAGGTATTAAAATATGATTTATAGAAATACCTCTCATAGAACACAATGCTTTGAAATACTTTGGGGTATCCCTGTACACAAACCAATAGAGGTACAAACTCCATTTTCAATAGGGAACGTGCGATAGTGAACTTAAATAACGTATTTCAATTTCATTAAGATATGTCTAGAGTAAAGGTATGAAAATATGGTTTATAGATATAACTCTCATAGAACACAATGCTTTGAAAAAGTTTCGGGTGTCACTGTACACAAACCAGTAGAGGTATAAACTCCATTTTCAATAGGGACCGTCCGATAGTGAAGTTGAATAACATATATCAGTTTCAAGAAATTCCATAAATACTTACAAGATTTAGAGCGCGGACAGACAGACAGACAGACAAACCGAAGTCATAAACACTTTTCAACCTTGTTGGAAAGTGTTAAAAACGTGTAAGAAATACAACTGAGCTTTAGGTTAATTAATTTTAAAGTAAACGTCAAAAAGATTGATTATTGAATTCAGTTTTATTTAATTAGGCTAAAACTAGAACAGTTGGCATAATTTAACTGGATAATATAAAAAATCCAAACACTAAATATTTACGAAATTATCCCTAAATAGCTTTGAATGTTTTTAACACTTTCCAACAAGGTTGAAAAGTGTTTATGACTTGGGTTTGTCTGTCTGTCTGTCTGTCTGTCCGCCCTCTAACTCCCGTAAATATTTATGGAATTTCTTGAAACTGATATATGTTATTCAAGTTCACTCATGGATGTTCCCTATTGAAAATGGAGTTTATACCTCTACTGGTTTGTGTACTGGAACCCCCGAAAATATTTCAAAGCATTGTGTTCTATGAGAAGCATTTCTATAAACCGTATTTTCATACCCTTTCTGTAAAACAATCTTAATGAAATTGAAATATGTTATACAAGTTCACTATCGGATGTTTCCTATTGAAAATGGAGTTTATACTTCTACTGGTTTGTGTACAGGAACCCCGAAAATATTTCAAAGCATTGTGTTCTATGAGAGGCATTTCTATAAACCATATTTTCATACCCTTACTGTACAAAAATCTTAATGAAATTGAAATATGTTATACAAGTTCACTATCGGATGTTCCCTATTTTAAATGGAGTTTGTACCTCTACTGGTTTGTGTACAGGGACCACCGAAATTATTTCAAAGCATTGTTTTCTATGAGAGGCATTTCTATAAACCGTATTTTCATACCCTTACTGTGCAAAAATTTTAATGAAATTGAAATATGTTATTCAAGTTCACTATCGGATGTTTCCTGTATAAAATGGGGTAAATACCGCAACTGATTTGTGTACAGGGACACGCAAAAGTATTTCAAAGCATTGTATTCTATGAGAGGCCTTTCTATAAACCATATTTCCATACCCTTACTGTACACAAATCTTAAAGAAATTGAAATATGTTATTCAAGTTCATTATCGGATGTTTCCTGTAGAAAATGGAGCAAATACAACCACTGATTTGTGTACAGGAACACACAAAATTATTCCAAAGCATTGCGTTATATGGAGATATTTTTATAAACTAAATTTTAAAAACTTTTCTTTGCACGAGGATTTATGAAATTGAAATGTGTTATTTATAAGCACAAAAGAAAATGCTTTGCATAGAATATAGCATGATTAGCATTAGATTTACAGGGTGGCACAAAAATATCCAATTACATTAAGAGCTAGTCATAAATATTTGCTAAAAGTGTACTTTCGTTTACATTAAGCATTTTTAACACTTTCTAACATTTTTAACACTTCCCAACAAGGTTGAAAAGTGTTAATGACTTCGGTTTGTCTGTCTGTCTGTACGCGCTCTAATTCAATATGGAATGTTCCCTATTTAAAATGTCATTAATAGGTCCTGTACAACTAGATTGTTTACAGGGACAACAAGAACAACAACAATAAAAAATAAAGATAATGCATTACGTTTTAGGTCAGAATTTTTTAAAAGTTATATTTAAAAAATTTTCTACTACAAAAATCTTAAAAACATTGACATGTATTATTAATTTTCTAAAATATATTTTTGTATAGAATTTGATATGATTAACTTTCATATTTACAGGGCTACAGTGAAATATTCAGAAAGTTTAAAAGCTGTAATTAAATCTAACGTCTGCATTTTCTTTTGCGTTAAGCCTTTTAACCCTTTCCAAAATGCCTAAGAGTAATTTTAAAATCAATTAGTGTGTCATTGTGTTTTTCAGTCCTTCTGTCTGCTGTGCGATAACGTAGACAAAGAATATTAATAGTTATTCGATACAACAATTGCATACAGTTGGAAAGTGTTAATAATCAATGCGTACTGCATGATTTTTCTTTCTTGTTTTTATTCTTTTGTGTGTGTGTGTGTCCATTATCATTTTGTTGTTAGGATTTAATTCGGTGCTGTAATATAAATGAGCGAGGTGTTTTGTGCAGTCTGTCCTTACAAGGTTGTTGAGATTGAGCATATGGGTAGGAGTGATTGTTATTAATGATAAATATGATTAAATTATTAACAATAATCATTCAATCCCACTTAAATTTATTGGTGACTATACAGATAATATACTGCAATGCAGTGTTGGTATGCATTTTAAATTTGTTAATGTTTCGATATTTTTAAATTAAATCTTTTTTTTTTTCACCTTAATTTATTGTTTTGAAATTCAGAATAACTACCAAATATTCTTTTTTACAGTGAAACTAATAGCGTAAAAAATAAAAGTGGGTATTTTCTCACCAAATATTTATTTATACAGGTATAATTTTTCGTTTTCTGATCCTCACGTTTTCTCAAATATGTAATTTAGATATTAATACATCAGTTTCCATCTACTAATAAACTAGCGAGCTTTCCTGCTTCGCTGGTCATTATGTCTAAATGAATCACTATTTTTTAATTCTTTTTATTTGTATAAGTCTGTTGAAAATATGAACTTAAAAATGTATTAACAAATTCCATTGAAATCCGTTAAAACCTTGATTTGGGATCCAATTGCCTTCGGCAGTGTTTAACTGTGCAGATACTTTATTGAGATAATTTAATTACTTATTTTTTCATGTAATTTGAAAAAGTTTGATGTGTACTTTTATTTATATTTTATAGTAATCGTCTAAAAGTATAAATAAAAGACTTTTTAATGCATATTTTTAATGAAAGTGGCAGTTCCAGTCACTTTTACTGAAGTGTAAAATTAATTATTATTTTCAATATATTATTATTATCTTAATAACATTTATATATTTAAATAATAATTAGATTTATTAAGCTTGCCATGTTTATTTGTTTTTACTAAGCAGAAAAATTATTCATTTTCTATAAATGTTTTAAATGCAAAAATCAAACTTTCTTCTTCCTAATGATTTTTATTAATATTTAAAGATTATCATACTTGTTTGATATATATATATTTGCGTGTACTCAATTATAATATTACAGTTTTTATCATTTGGGGTAGGTTATCCAGTGATTGGCATGCTTCAGTAATTGACATCTATCCCGAAATAATTCATAAAAAAGAAAAATAATAAAATCATATATTTTACATATAAGTATTTTAACATTTTATGTCAAACTCTGGAGCATAGGGTGCTAATAACTGATACAATGAATAGTGTCAAACACTGGAACATAGGGTGTCAATTACTAATAAAAGAAAAAATTGGCTGTGTCAGTTACTGGAACATTGAGTGGGTGTCAAATAAAAATCATTAAAAAAAATTTAAAAAAAATGTTATCAAATGTATATATTTTAACATATTTGTGGTTCTGAATGTCTTTCATGCCATATGTATTAACTTAAGATTTCTAAAAATATTTTCTTCTGACTAGAACATTAAAAGCATCAGAGATTGCTCTAAAAGTGTCAATTACTGGTGTACTTACCCTAAGTGTTTTTTTTTTCGCTGATTTAAACGGTAATTTAAACGGAACTTTTTAACGGTATTTATTATTTTCGTTTCGTAAATAAAGTTGCCAGTACATGTCAAAGCAATAAACAAGCAATTTGCAAGTTTTATTTTCCGTTAAAAAATGGACTTTGAATGCTTGTTTAATTTTATAATTTTATATCACTAAAACTAAAAACTTATTGTAAACAGATAGTGTTACCACAATTACGGATATAACTTGCTTTTCCGACATTTTAATACACTATTTTGAAAAAACAAATCATTACCATATTTATTACACGTATTTTAGTATAATATATCGAGATAAGTATTAAGGCTATTCTACTTTTAGAAATATTGTAATTTTTATAATATATATATATTTGGCAATTTTTTCTTTAATTTTCTTTCTTTAATTTTATTATTTTCTTTTTTATGGTTGATAGGAATAATAAATTGTGTAATATTGAGAGGTTTTTATTTAGAGTAATATTAAGTAAACTAATCATCTCAGTTTAAATTACATTTTTCGAGCTCATTGTTTTTAAAAGATGCGCTCCTGGTCAGTATTTTAATATCTGTGAAAGAATTTCGTATTATTGATTCACTAAGCATTTCAAAGTTTTCTTAGAAGTTAGAAACGTTTCGAAAGCTAAAAAAAAGCATATTCTCTCTCTCTCTCTCTCTCTTTAAAGATAATAAATAATTTTCTTATTCAATATTTTGATCATGTAAAAAAGCAGCATTTCAATATTATTTTATAAAACTTTCATCAAATATTTGGAAAATTGAGCCAGGTGGACTTGGTTTTCTGACCTTTCATGGACGCAATTTTTCAAAAACTAATGAACCGACCTTATTGACATTTTGCACAATTTTCAAAATATAATTGACTAATGTTTGAACAAAAAAAAAAAAAAAAAAAAAAAAAAAAAAAAATGAAATTTCTATTTTTGGCAGAGTTGCAAAAACAGTACAATTTTCAGTACATTTTACTCCACGTATAACATTATAAAATTAGTTGTAATAAAAATAAGGGGGGGGGACTCCTGCTGTCAAGCACTAGTTAATTCTATTTTAAAGAAATGTGCAAAATTTCAATGCGATCGGTTCATAAGATTTTGAGAAAACGTGTACACCGCTTTCCTGAAGCGTCTCTGGAAACCCGTCTCTAGTAGTAACCATACATGATAAAAGACTGGACATTGACCGGCCGTTTGATCCGCCATGTTTGTTCATGCTGTTACATATATCATATCATTACACTATGAAAATGTCGTGAATCACTCTCGTTGTAATTGTAAGAAGATAAACAAAGCTATGTTTCCGTAATTTTAATAATAAGAAAAGTGTCAGACTCTGGTAAAAGTATATTATGTTCTATAGCGATCGTGTGGTCACTGAACGAACGTCCGCTATTTTTGTTCAATACCCAGTCTCTCTCTATAGAGGGTCGCTAGTCTCTAGAAATCAGAACCCTCCTACAGAATTTTTGAAATATTTTAAGGAAAATTTTATAAAATTGTTTGTATGTTGCTTTTTTATATGCACAAAATTTTCAATAAAATGTTTCATTGAATATATTAAAAAATAGAAAAAGTATTCTTTTTTTAAGCCTTCAAAACACATGTAACTTAAAAAACAAGAGGTAACAAAAATTATCTTCAGAGTTTTTTTTTTCCTTAAAGAAAGAGTAAAGTGTTTTCATTTTAAAATATCCGAAAATACAAATTGAACTTCTTCAGGCAGAAGAATTTACTTGAAATTTATTCATTCAAATTTTATTATCGAGTGTAATGTTAACGCTTGTATGTGAACTTTAATGTGGTTTGTTTTCAACGATTTACTCGAACAAATATTTATAAGTGTATTATGTTAAAAATATTAATGCATTTTTTTTCTTGCTAAAATACTTTATTGCTGTGATTTTTGTTCAAACTTTTAATCATTTAAAGAAATATTCAAATTAGTTGATCAGAGTTTTCTAATAATAAATAATGCTAAGTTAAAATATTTTTTGAGTTTAGAGAAATTAGTTTTAAATTTTCTGAGATTCGCTTTTTGTATCTAAATAGTTTTCCTAGAGATAAAAATTAATAAGTTTAAATTTATTATAAACAGAAGTCTTATTTCAAATGCTTAATTTTCAAATGTTGTTAAATATGAGAAGTATACACACACACACACACACACACACACACATATATATATAATCTATTTACTACTTATAGGTTATAAATTTTGATATATATTCGATAAAATTGCATATTAAAAAAAGTAACAAAGTTTTCATTATTTCCTTTAAATATTAAGCAACAATTATATTATTTATAAAAAAATAATTCCTAATGACATTTTTCAGTCGATATCCTTTAATATCTATTAAAATGCATTCAAAATTTTAAATGACATATTCACAAACAACCAGCATAGTTTTTTTAAAATATTTTATAAAGTTTACATTATTAAGTAAAGAGGCCGTTCTGGAGATATTTTAAAAAGTTAAGTATAGGAAAATATTTATTTAAAAAAAATGTAACATATTAATATATATATATATTAAAATATAGAAATATAGAAATATTGTCACTAACATAATTTTTATATTCTTAGTAATTTAGAAAAGTTTTTAAGATAAAAATTTCTTTTTCTTTTAATTATTTAAAGTGATTTAAGCTTAATTAATAAAATTATAAATAACTCTGCTCTGCATGAAAATCGGCCCCAACACTATTTTTGCAAATTCTTATGTAAAATGACTTCCTGAATCCGAATATGACGCCCATTTTGCCCTAACATCCACAGCTTTTTGGGGACACCCCCTTATTTTAATCACTTTTCGGTTATTTTGGATATTTGGTGTTATACTACTTCTCTAATATGGAAATTGTCTGCATTATCATAAAAGAAAATTTTTGTAAATAATAATATTAATAAATTATTTTTTAAAAACAGAATTATTTTTTAATAATCGAATTAAATTCTATATAAATGTAGGTGCATTAATGAAACGGGGGGTTGAGGGGGGCGGTAGCCCCCCCCTCACACAGAACTAATTATCATATAAAACTCTTCAGAAGCCTAATATGAATTTTTTAACGCAGGTTTACATAACAGTACTCGTTATCTTACCTTTTAATCTGCAACCTGCATTTATAGTATTAAATTTCAGGGTAAGAGAAAGTCGTGTGGGTCACACACCAGATTATTTTCATGGTTTTCGATCTTTATGGTTTCTGTAGTAGGCGCAGTGCAGAAATAACCACAGCCTAATTCTTAGACATCCAAACAGGTTTTCATTATAGGACCGATTTCAAACTGTTACATATTCATTCGGCTAATTACATATTAATATCATACTGAAATAAACTTTAGCATATTGTAAAAATTGCACTGTGGAATATAAATTGTGTTCTTTTACGTTCTAGTCGATGATATATATGTTTGTAAATATATGTTCGTTTATTGAATTGATGACACTTTTTGAATATGTTATTCACAGGCAGAGATAATTTTAGTCATGTGAATGTAATATTTGTTTGCTAATCTCTACTAACTATGATTTATAGTGCATTTTAAAGTATTAATAAAACGTGAAAGGTTTTGCGCATTCTTCAACACAGTTTTTCTCATTGTGCTACTCGGTTGCTTAATCTCGTTTTTTCCACAGCTAAAACAACAAGAACAACAAAAAGTTTTATATGTATTAATGTGTGCTTAGAAATTATTCTTCATGTCTAAGTATAAAGATTGGAGATTTCATGTTTTATTTTACAATCGATTTATTCGCAAAACTTGAGAGAAATTTTCCTATCCATCATGTTATTCTTCACATATTACTTTTCTTTTTAAATCAAGTAATTTATCTTAACGCACTTCGCTAGTAAACTGATTCTCTTAAAATACAAAATAAAATTATACTAGTGGATCTGCAGATCAGGAACCTCAACGTCCTATTTGCATCAGACATTATTCAATAGGTTATTTTTATTTATTCCTTATTATCTAATAGTATATATTGATTCGATAGACTTGTTACCATAATCAGATAAATTCCTGAGGGGGCCTGCCGCCCCCTCAACCCCCTGCTCCATCTCTCTTTGTATACTTATCTGTATATCATATAACTTGATATGGAATTGTAAATAATTGTATTTACTTTTGCATAAATTCTTTCAACGAGCCTTAGTAAGTTGATAAAATGCTAATTTTGTGCATTTCTAGTCATTTTAGTGTTAAAATAGCCTAATTTTTCCTTAAAAACGTATTATAAAGTTCCAATAAGGGAAGAAATGGATTTGGTGCCAAATTTGGCGACTGTTTCCCTCCTTGGCGATTTTTTGGCGACCTTGGCGAGAAAATCCTTATTAGGGATATACCAAATATGGACGCTCTAATCTCATTGGCTGATGAGATACGAGAATTTTCCAGAACACTCTGGGTTCGATAGAAAAGTATAAAAGGAGCATTTTTTTCGCCGAGGCGGTCAGTCTCAGATCTGTGTCAGTTTCGTCAAATGCTTGCTTTGCTTTGAGCCTCTTTGAATGAGACTTGCTTTATGTGTTATTGTTAAACAGTTTGTACTGTTGTTTTGCTGTTAACGGCTGTTGTTTAAGCTGTGTTTACTGGTTGAATTGAAGCTGATACTTGGTTTATAGACCTGTATTTTTCTGGATCTTTCTGTGAATAAATCAGTGAATTATTACAAGTTTCGCCTTTCATTATCGGACAAATTACGAACCCCCCCAAGTACGCAACAATATGTATTCTTAATAAACGACGGTCTTGTATTATTTCCCTGAAATTCATAAATACGAAATTTCATAACCACCAAATTTTATACAGAAAAAAATTGCACAGCATATCGGAAATATTCTGCGTAACCTTTAAAGTAATTACCAATTCTATACCCACAATTTTCAGCAGGAAAACATGCTTTTAAAATTCTAATAAAATTTCATTATATTTGATGGGATGTAGTGCAACCATGTTAAAATACACTTTTAAGAAATACCGACTTTAGACCGTAATAGTACGAAATTCTTTTATGTATCCCGGAAAAGTATCCAAAGTCATTATAAACGCCAATAATAAGAATAAACCTAATTTATTATAACTCATTAATTTTTCAAACTAATTTGACATCATTTGGATGATTACAATACATACTCGGAAATATTTTGTGTGGTCTTATAAATTAATTGGTCTATACATACCCTTTTTTAAGAGTAAACATGAATTTAAGCATCGTTATAATGTATGTTAATTTTATTCATTTCATCTCAGCATAAACGCATTAAAGTGCGCGCTTAAAGAAAAATTTATCCATAGGCTCTAATATTACGAAATTTTTTTGTGTCTCTGTAAACGAACCATAAACATGGTATACACCAGTAAAATCTATTCAGCTTATTTTGCATTTAAAATTAATAATTGTTCCAAATTTAACATCGTTTGGATGACACCGTGACATTGTCAGAACACTTTTGTAAGGTCCTGTACATTAATTAGAAAGCTTAAAAGTACATATTTTCTTCAAACAACATAAGTTTAAGCATCTTACTCACGTACGCTAGTTTCATTTTCTTGATTGCAAAGTAATGATATTAAAATACGTTTAAACGAAATTCATCCCATACGCCGTAATATTAAGAATTTTGGCGTGTCCCTGTACACAGTTTATAAACAATACAGCAATAAAAATTATACAGCTACTTATATGCAAAGCTGGAAAGTGTATTCCAATTTGCAAGTCAATCGAAGGAATTTTGCGGCCGCTATTGCGGTACATAAAAATTCTTCCCATAGGCCGTAAAGATAAGAAACACTTTGGCGTGTCCCTGTACACCTATGACAAATAAAATACACACCTAACACTATACAATTATTTCTGTTGAGCTCAAAAACATGTGAACCTAATTTCCAGTGAAAAGTGGGATTTTGGGGGCCGCTATCGCGGTACATACAAATTCTTCCCATAGGCCGTAATGATAAGAAATAATTTGGCGCGTCCCTGTACACGAACTACAAATGGAGTGCACACCCAAAACTATATAGCTAATTTTGTGGGGATCATGAACATGTGTACCAAATTTCAAGTAAATAGCATGATTTTTGTGGCCGCTATCACACGACAGACAGACAGACAGACCGACAGACGGAACCCAAAATCCTTTTGAGTCTCAACAGATGGCCACCACTAACGTTTCGGCAAAAATTGGAAGTCAATAGCTTGATTTTTGCGGTGGCTTTCGCGGTACATACAGATTCTTCCCATAAGCCGTAATGATAGAAACACTTTGGCGTGTCCCTGTACACGAACTACAAATGGAATACACACCTAAAACTATACAGCTGATTCCGTTGGGCTCATGAACATGTGTACCAAATTGCATGTCAATAGCTGGATTTTTGTGGCCGCTATCGCGGTACATACAAATTCCTCCCATAAGCCGTAATGGTAAGAAAAACTTTGGCGTGTCCCTGTACACGAATTACAAATGCAATCCACACCCAAAACTATACAGCTGATTTGGTGGAGCACATGAACACGTGTACCAAATTGCAAGTCAATAGCGTGATTTTTGTGACCGCTATCGTGATACATAAAAATTCCTCCCATATGCCGTAATGATAAGAAAAGCTTTGGCCTGTCCCTGTATACGAACTACAAGTGGAATACATACCAAAAACTATACAGCTGATTTCATGGGGCTCATGAACATGTGTACCAAATTTCAAGTCAATAGCGCTATTTTTGCGGCCGCTATCGCGCGACAGACAGACACACAGACACAGCCCAAAACCGTTTTGAGTCTCAACAGAGGGCCTCCACTGACGTTTCGGCATTAAACGAGAAGGTGTAGTTTCTCTATTATACATTGATTTTACTTTCATCAAGAAATCATTAAATCACTTTTTCCTTTACTTTAGATAAATATTTAAGTAAATATTTAAATAAATAATTTATACTATAAAATGTCTTGTGATTAAAAAAAAAAAAAAAAAAAGGACTGCGTTGTGATTGAGATTTGCTGCAGCGAAATGGATGGGACACTATGACTTTTTAACAATATCTTAGTAAATTTTATTTATTGCATTTATTTATTTATTTTAATATCAGGCAGCATTTAAAAAGTCATTATGATTTCGGAAAAGTCTTTCATATACCTTCTTTCTTACGCCATTCTGTTACAACAAATTTATTTTTAGAAATATATATAGTAAGATAAAAATATTTAAAAAAAAATAGATATTTTAATGTTATTTTTTGAGTTGATAAATGTTATTTTTCAGTTATATTAAATTTTAATTACATGTAACGAATGTATTTAGCGTGTACACAGTCTGGTAAAAATAAAACAGAAGCTTTTTTTTTTTTTCAATTTCTTCTTTAACGCGCAATCTAAAAATAAAATAAACATAAAATTTGAATGACATGTTCATTATCTAATAATTAATCGAATTTTATTTAACTTAAACATAAAAAATGATTTTAAAGTGGATATTATTTCATTATTTCTATTATTTTTATTTTTATTTAGGCGCAGTTTAACACCTTTAAACTATAGTAAACAAAATAAAATGAACACGTACATTTTAACATGCATAAAAGCAAGTTTATGTGGAATGTGATATGAATATCATTTAACATTCGTTTACAGGTCCTCACAAAAGAATTAGGATACATTAGGGCTATAATTTGAAATTGCTAAGATTGCCTGTCATATAGTGATATATAGTTTTATATAGTTCTAAATTTAAGCCTATTATATGAATTGTACAGAATTTATATAGAATAAACAGGAAAACACAAAATTAAACAACATTATTTTACGATGATTGATAATTGTAATTTTTTTAAATTGTTTTCTGCAAATTTTTTAAAGTATATAGATTAAAAAAAAAAAAAAAAAAGCTTCCAGCGTAAATTTGCAATGCAAATGCTTCATATCACTTAGAAATTTCACTTATTTAAAAGCAGTTAGAATAGTAATTGTTCAAAATAATAATATTGAACATAATTTTGTTGCTCTTCCGTACATACATAAAAATAAGATGAAAAGTTTTCTAAATGTTCTGATTCTGAAAATCTTATAAAACTTTTCTGATAATGTAAGCCTTAAGCAACTTCGTATCATCTATAAACACTTAAAAATAAAAAAAATAAAAACTTTAAGAAAGGGAAAATCGATAAAATTCCTTAAAAGTCTTTCAAGGAAGCAAGTATGCATATTCTTAACTTTGTCATTCAGCCGTTAACAAACAAATATTTAAAGCGGAAGAGAACTATTTGCCTTTTGAATAAAAAGAAATTCTGAATATAGATTTTTTTTTTCCTTGAAAATTTCAAAGAATGCGGATTTCAATTTCGTACTCATATAGTGAACAATTTTATTCAAATATTTTAGTCAAAGCGACTGATTGTAACGAATAAGTGGCAGAGTAAAAGGTAAAGAATGAAATTTAAGTAGTTCAAGATGGAAGGAAATTTCAAGAATTTTTATTTTGCATTTGTTACAATTCCAATCTTGAGAATGAACTCAGAACATGTCGAATTTTATTTATTTATTTTTTTCTTCAGTACTATTTGCTGGATTATTTTTCCAAAAATTCAATTTTTGAAATTTTATTAAAATTTTAAAAGCATGTATTTCTGTGAAAAATTTTGGGCATAGAAATAGTAAATATTTTATAGGATTACACAAAAAAGTTCCTATATGTTGTGTAATCTTTCAGTATGAAATTTGGTACTATTATTTATGAATTACAGGGAATTAATACAAGTAAATCTGTCATTAGGAATAAATATGTATACATATATGTACAGATACGTATAGAAAGACTGATAGAATTGCAGTTGTGGTGGGCGGCAAAAAAAATCAAAAACGTTTCTGTTTATGCAGCAAGTCAATCGAATCAGTATAGTATATATATTATAATAATGAATAAATAAAAATGGCCTGTTGGTCATGCAAACAGGACGTTGAGGCTCCCGCTGTGCAGATCCACTAGTTCTAAATAGAGGGCATTCTGTAGTATACTTTATAAATATATACTACTGGCCATTAAAATTGCTACACCAAGAAGGAATAATAATAACGTAATGAAATTTGTTGGACACATATATTATAGTAGGAAGAACAATTGATTAAAATTTCAGAAAATTTGGAGTAATATGTACTGATAAAAGAGTACATAAAGCAGCGACCTCTGTGAGCAATAACAGCACATATCTGCCTAGGCATTGAATCGAACAGCGATTGGATGACATGTACGGGTAGAGCACTTCATGAAGTTTTAGCACGATGCCACAATTCATCGATGAAGCACTTCACGAAGTGCTCTACCCGTACTTGTCATCCAATCGCTGTTCGATTCTATGCCTAGGCAGATAAGTGCTGTTATTGCTCACAGAGGTCACTGCTTTATGTACTGTTTTCTCAGTACATATTACTCCAAATTTCCTGAAATTTTAATCAAATGTTCTTCCTACTATAATGTATGTGTCCAACAAATTTCATTCCGTTATTATTATTCCTTCTTGGTGTAGCAATTTTAATGGCCAG
Source organism: Salticus scenicus (assembly GCA_963930645.1). Lineage (NCBI taxonomy): Eukaryota > Metazoa > Arthropoda > Arachnida > Araneae > Salticidae > Salticus > Salticus scenicus. The sequence goes on along the minus strand of OZ005649.1, from coordinate 177,562,433 downwards.
TAGTGTATATCATTTTAAAAAATTCTGAAAATATTTACGGACGCTGGAGACAAGAGACACACAGATAAATAAATTAAAATCATAATAACCCTTAAACATTGTTAGAAAGTGTTAAAAATGCTTAATGTAAACGAAAAGGTAATTCCAGCAAATTTTTATTAATAGCACGTAAACTTAACGTAACTGAACATTTTTATGTGGCCCTGTTAAACTAATACTAATCATACTATATTCTATAGGAAGCATTCTTTTGTGCGTATGAATAACATATTTCATTTTCATTTAGCTTTGTGCAAAGTAATTAAAATTGGGTTAATAGATTGGGTTAGTTACCTTTCATAGAACGCAGTTCTTTGAAATACTTTCAAGTGTCCCTGTACACAAACTAGTGTTACTATTTACTCCATTTTACATAGAAATATCCTATTGTAAAACTGAATAACATATTTCATTTTCATTAAGATTTATGTAAAGTATAGTTATATGGTTTATAGAAATACCTCTCATAGAACACAATGCTTTGGAATACTTTCGGGTGTCCTAGTAAACAGATCAGTAGAGACACTTACTCCATTTTCATTAGGGAACATCCGATAGAGAACTTGAATAATATATATCAGTTTTAAGATACTCCATAAACAGTTACGGGAGTAAAAGATTAAACAGACAAAAAAACAGATGGGCAGACAAACAGACAGACAGATACACAAAATGAAATCATATTCACACTAAAAAATTATTAGAAAGAGTTAAAAATGCTTAATGTAAACGAAAGTGGAATTGCGGCAAAATTATATTAACAGATCTTATTGTAACTGAATATTTTTCTGTCGCCCTGCAAAACTAATGCTGATCATACTATATTCTATAGAAAACATTTTTTTTGTGCATATGAATAACATATTTCAATTTCATTAAGCTTTGCGGAAAGTAAAGTTATTAAAATTTGGATTATAGAAATACCTCTCATAGAACGTAGTGCTTTGGAATACTTTCGAGTGTACCTGTATACAAATCTGTGATGGTATTTAGTTCATTTTATATATGAAACATGAGATAGTAAACATGAATAATATATTTAAATTTCAATCAGATTCGTGTACAGTAAATGTATTACAATATGGTTTACAGAAATGCCTCTCATACAGTCGGTAGCAAAAGTATCTGAGCACTAGCAATGATCTTTGTCTAAAAAGAGTACACTTAATACTGATTTGTTAAATAAATTCTTCTCGAGTCATATTCTTAGTCAGTCTAAGAACATGATTCGACAAGAATTTATTTAATAAAATAATATTAAGTGTACTTTTTTAATATCGGAATTATTGGTTAATGCTCCGATACTTTTGCTGCCGACTGTAGAACACAATGCCTTGGAATGCATTCGGGTGTCCCTGTACACAAACCAGTGGCGACATTTACTCCATTTTATATATAAAACATCCGACAGTAAACTAGAATAACATATTTCGATTTCATTAAGATTTGTTTACAGTAAAGGTATTAAAATATGGTTTCCAGAAATATCTCTCAGAGGACACAATGCTTTCGAATAATTTCTGTTGTCCCTGTACAAAAAAAAGTAGAGATATTAACTCAATTCTAAATAGGGAATATCCGATACTGAACTTGAATAACATATCTGTACTGATAAGTATAAAGGATTTAAGTCCAAAAATGTCGATTTTGAGTTAAGTACATACTCAGACTCAGAAAAAAATTCTCTATCGATTGGTATAAAGGATTTAATTCTATGTCATTTAGTCTTTGAGAAAATCCATTGGTAAAAAAAGGACCAATTCAGAAATTTACCATTCATGTATGGTATAAAATATTTAATTCAATTTTTCCCGTTATTAAATGAAGGTTGACAACCACTGAATGGTATAAAGGGTATAAATCAACAAAATACCTTTTTCCTAATCGATTCTTCTGATTTGTTTTTAGCTAGTTAAACTTTATTTTTCGTCTCCTGAAAAATCAAGAATACGGACTTAAATCCTTTATACTTATCAGTACAGGTATATCATTTTCAAGAAATTTCATAAATATTTACAGGAGTTAGAGCTCGGACACTAATGCAGACAGCCAGACAAACAAAACTCATTAACACTTTTACACCTTGTTGGAAAGTGTTAAAAACGCTGGAAATAAATGAGTAAAGGAGGTAAAAAAATTAAAAAAATGTCTAGGTCGAAAATGCGATTGTATTACACATAAAACATAATACAAACAATTAAAATATTCACAACAAAGTGTTGTATTTCATTTACTGTAGGATATAAAAACAATAAACAACAAGAATGCAAAATCATGCAGTACGGATTGATTTTTAACACTTTCGAAATATACGTGATTGTTGTATTGCATAACTTTCACTACACTTTGACTACGCAATCACAGAACGAACAGAGGGTAGTTCTGAAAGGCCTACAGATAGATTAATTGAATTCCTAATCATACTTGAACATTGTTAGAAAGTGTTAAAAATACTTACCACTAAAGGAAACATAGCCTTTATATTGTAATTTCAGTCCATAATGTATCTGAATATTTTAGTGTAGCCCTGTAACTCTGAAGGATAACAAAATCATATTCTATACAAAATATTATTTTAGCATATTAAAAATCAATGTTAATTTCTTTATGATTTTTACAATAGAAACTTCTTTAAATGTAACTTATAAAAATGTCTGTTCTAAAATGAAATGCATTCATATTTTTGGGGTGACCCTGTACACAAGGCACAGGACCTATTAATGTCATTTAAAATAGGGAGAATTCAAAAGTAAATTTGAATAATATATAAAATTTTGTAAAAATTCTGAGAATATTTATAGGCGCTGGGGCGGGCAGATGGACAGAAAGACAGATGGACAGTAGGACAAATAGGTACTTAAATTCGAATCATATTCCCACATAAAAAATGTTAAAAAGTGTGACACCGCTCAGTGTAAATGAAAATGCAATTTCAGCAAAGTTGCAATAAAAGCTTTCAACGTAACTGAATATTAATGTGTCGCCCTGTAAATCTTATGCTAATAATACATTTTTCTGTAGAAAGCATTCTTTTGTACATATGAATAACATATTTCAATTTTATTAAGATTTGTTGGATGTAAAGTTATTAAAATTTGGTTTATAGAAATACCTCTCACAGAACGAATGCTTTGGAATACTTTTGAGTGTCCTGTACACATAACAGTGGTGGTATTTACTCCGATTTCTATAGCAAACGTCCGATAGGGAACTTGAACAACATGATTCAATTTCATTGAAATTTGTGTAAAATACAGGAAATAAATTATAGTTTATAAAAATAGAAAACACGATAAAAACGATTAATACAAACAAAAATGCCTGTCCAACAGATTTCTAATAATACCAATTAATGTATTAATAAGAAAGGACCATAGAACTGGCATTTTAAAGTATTACGTATAAAACTTTGAATAAACATCATAAAATGCAATAATCTCCAACAATTGCTTCGGGTCGAAACATTTGTTGCGAGATTATTGCATTTTTTGATGTTTATTCACCGTTATGCACGTAATACCCATTAATGTAACTGAATATTTTTGTGTGGCCTGTAAATCTAATGCTAATTATACTGTATTCTATGGAAAGCATTCTTTTGTACATATGAATAATACATTTTAATTCCATTATGATTTGTACAAAGAAGGTTCTTCAAATTTGGTTTATAGAAATACCAGTAGAGGGAAAATACCGATTTTAACACAGGAGGGGGAGGGACCGAGGGACCCTTCGAGCCGTGCAGGTGCCACAACATACCCTGAGGGGTCCAGACGATCTGATGTCGACCTTGACTGGACTTGTTTTAAAAAGCAAGTCCAGTCATTCGTTGTATGAAAATGATGGAATAGTTAAAAATATGTATGAACTAAAAAATTATAAATTAAAAAAAGAATTGTGTTTTATGAAAATGTGAGTGAAAATAGAGACGATTAAAATTTCAACAGTTTGGCTGGGATTCGAACACGGCACCTTAAATTCGAACTCGAGTTAAATATTAATTAATAATTTTCTTGCAAAAGATTACAAATGTTTTATGAAAAAATGGGAAATGAGAGTGAAAATTAAATGAAAAGTTGATTAAAATCTCAACAGTTTGGCTGAGATTCGAACCCAGCACCTGATTTATTAATTAATGTAATTAAAATATATTAATTAAGGATTTTTTTTTGTAAAAGATTACAAATGTTTTATAAAAAAGACAATGTGAATGAAAATTAAGTAAAAAGATGATTAAAATTCTTCAACATGTCTGAGATTCAATGGCACCTGATTTATTAATAGAGCAAGAGCCCACGACGGCCAGACCTTCGTTATTTAATAAAAGCTGAAAATTCTTCTGTGCGTGTCCCCTATACAGGTAAGAACGACCAGGGACTATAGAGTTTGGGTAGTGGTTACTTGGGCAGGTAACAGGTAGTAAAGGTGTATAAAATAGTACCTTAAATTCGTTAAAGTATAAAGCTCAATTTTTTTATATTTTATTAGGGATAACTTTAGAAATCTCGTCATCCATTGCCGGACACTTATGACAGTTGCTACCCCCTGCCAGACACCCCTAAATTTTACTAAATTATAATTATACTTTCGTTACAGTATAAAAGCTAAATTTTATATATGTTACTTGGGAACCTATAAAAAAATGTTACCTCAATAGCCGGACAGTTTTAATGGTTTTTACACCTTGCCAGACACATCGAAAGTCCGCTGTAGGTGCGAGCGCGAGCACTTAGTCGATTGCGATCTTCAAAGATATCCAATAAAAAAATTATTTTATTACGTTCATAGTCAGGCTATATAAAGTAAAAAATGTAATTTTATTATTATAATATACAAAAAAAAAGCATTCTTACATGGAAAAAAAATATTTATTCGTTGTCGTCGATATTTTCATTTTCTTCGTCACTACTCGCCCAGTCGATGTCATGATCGTCTTCAATATCGCCTTTTTCGTCAGTTTCTGAAAAAAAAAAAAAAAAAAAAAAAACAAGATTATACAATTATGAATAAATAAAAAATTATGTACAATAATTTGTCATAATAATTACATACCTGATTGAGTTTTAAGCGAATCACTAACATAACTTGGTAGTTGATTTCCTGAAAACCATTTGAATTGGTATTGGTCATTTTTCAATACCCAGCCGTTATTGTCTGGTTGATATGTAAGTGGATTTTTCAGATGAGCATTATTCCAAATGATACATATATAATTTGCTCGCAGAAATTGTTGCAATAGCTCGCTTTTGCAAGGTGGTAGATTGCTAGCGTCAAAATTTCGCAACTTTTTCCGGTCAAAAGCTTCGTTTACATCGGAGACTGTATACGAGTCGATGAATAATTGCAGTCTAGCGTCATCAACACCAATAACATTAGGGACATTGTAAACATTGCATATAAATCTCTGAATAATATCGAAGATGTTTCGTTGAAAATCTAAATTTTCAATTAATTCGCTGTTACCGAAGTTCTTAAAAGCTTCCTGGTACTCGGGATTTTTTTTTAATTTCTTGTATGGTATTGATTTTCCTTTTCTGAAAAATGCAGGGTTAAAATCACAACCTGTGATGGCATGAAATCCAGGTAAACTCTGACAAATTAACTGTCCCAACTCTGCATGTATTTTAGTTAGGTCCACATACCTTAAGTTATTGCCAGTACCCGTAAGCATCCGAACAACGGAATCACTTTTAAGATGATGCATGTTACCAAGCATTATAGCCGCAATATCAGTATCAGCACTTCTTATTACTATTTCTGCTGGATAGTTGATGTTACATGCATGGTATACTATTTTCGTATCTGCTTCCTCGTGTGATGGGCATGACAACTCTTCATCAACCCTTGAGATAACTTTGTTGGAATTATCAACAGTGAAAGAATGACATTTTCTGAAATTGATGTTTATCGTTTTGTTGCCAATAAATGGCACCACTTCATCAGTAGCCCAATGTGAAATAAAAAAATTAACCAAAGCCTCTTTAAAATTTAAATTTTTTAACTCTTTCGCGAAATCACTTGATCGAATTTGTTCAGGCCCAGTTATAGAGTACTCCAATTGCGCGGATTCTAGCCGTTGGGAATGCTCGTAATCTTTGATCGATGGAGTAAAGTATTGATCAAAGATCACATCAATTCTCGATGCTTGAAATTGAGTAACCATTTGCAACAATTTTTTTGAAATATTTCCAAATGTTTTCGGAACATTCTTCATTGTATGCAACAGGAAGAAACCGTCAATTATCATAATATCTATATGATGTGGTTGCTCATGCTGGACCTCTTTCTCTAGACATTTCATCAGAGCAGATTTATCTGTCTTACAAATAGCGCCATCCAAATGGCACATGGACAATGGCACTGAGGTAATTGGGTAAGACAAAATCTTTGAAATGTCTACCTTAAAATCCATTGAGATACCCAGCATGCGTCCAAATAAATCTCTTTGGATTTTAATTTCTTGAATTTTACCACCTACTTGAACTTTTGTCTTCTTCTTATAATCGATAGAAAAATTGTCAAGGGAATTTTTTGTAATAGCTTTTTCAAATCTGGTAATATCTGAAAAACATTCGGAAACAAATGTTTTACGAAGATTATCTCCATTTTTTTCAATATTTAGTAGGAATGTCTCTACTGATAGCGATACGGATTTTCCAGATGAAATATTTAGTAGTTGGTCTTTCGGTACTTCTGAACTGAAGGGATTAATAAATCGATCAAAAGTAGCGATAAATTGTCTCAATTGTTTGGAATTCTTCTGGATATTATGAAGATTTAAGTCTGTTGAAACATCTTGATGAGTTCGCAGTCCTAGTTCTAGATAAACTTGACTTATTATTGAGGACCTAACATCATGATTACGAGCCCACCGTTGACGAGCCGAAATCGAATTGGTAAAGTGTATAACACCTGTGAGCCTTCTAGCAGCGTCTGCATTTATAGTTTGCTCTAACACCAGGTCAATTGGTTGTCTAGAAAATGGTTTGGTGGTCCGTTTAATACCAAAGCAACCTTGTTTAAATCCTTCGTATAAGTCAGGATGAGTTTCTGCAACTTTCTGCAAATTATCATAATATTTTACGGTCCACCGTGCATAATTTTGTTGGTTGCATATAAAAAATATATTTGTAGTCTTAGGCAATGTTGATATAAAAAGCTCAAAATCCCCCGTACGAATGTTCCGTGACAAGTCCAAGTAATGATGTATGAGATTTATGTAAATTAAGTAAAATTGTGAAGTTTTACCATGCTCACCATTGAGACATTGTTGCTTGAAAATATTGTAATTATTCATCAATTCTTTCAGTTCATCATTTTCAATGTTGAAAGACGATATTTCGCAGTTTTGTAGTCTTTTCACTTCCTCTATCATATCATCTGTTAGTGTTGAGTTGTCATGTTGTAAAAATGATTCAAAATGTAGAACCTCCAATCCCAATGCTACCAAAGGATGCAATCTTTTGCAGCGGTTGAAGTGCTTTCCATCGAGAAACCCATTCACAGAACCACTTGCCAGCAAACTACTCTCAACCATAACATTTGTTAACCCACAGTCACTAATTACTTTACCGACTGCTTTAAAATAAGCCATCATAATGTGAAACGGTCCGAGGTGTATGAATAAATTATCAAATTTGGGTTTTTCCGTAGACTGTATTTGAAATGCTACTTTAGCTATAGCAAGATCGTAGGTTACCTGGATGGAACGTTGATGTAAATCTTCAGCAATTTTTTTACTCTGTTCCATAGTTTCTAGCACTATAGATGTACTAGTTGGTGATGCATTGATTGGGGTTAAATAAGAAATACGTTGTTGTGAGACAGCATTATTACAAATCCGACTATTGAAACCAACCCACATAGGAACGTCAGATAACTGTAAAACGTGACTGATCATCCATATATTGTCGATTTCGGTGTATAGCTGCGAGTTTGTAGGGCGTATAATTTCTGTATTATCAATTGTTGATTGTAGTTCACTTGTCATTTTCGGTTTTTTAGGATACGGAATCTCTTCTGTAGATATGGCTTCAAAAGTTCTTCTTCTTCTTTTTACCGTTGTATGTGGTAAATTAATTTCATTATCTGTAATCGGCGCTTCAGACATGTTAAGTTCTTCGGGCATCTCAGATTCTTCGGTTATATTGGCCTCAATGTTCTGGTATATAATTCCTACGGTGTCATGTAGAGTATCCTTTCCGTTTGTAGTTTCCACAAAACGATCGAAATTATCATATGCCACACCAGTAAAAAGGTCAGGATTTCTTTTAATCGTTTCTGGGTATAAACTGGATTGTTCAAAAGAAGTATACGTTGTCTCAGTCTCTAGTTCCTCGATACCCTGATAGCTAATACAATGCCCATATCGATTAATAATATCGATAATTTTCCTACTGCTTGTTAAGCTCTTTAAAGTTATACCTAACATGATGCGCTTTGATGTTTTTACACGGCATTGTTACTGAAGATTCTGTAGAGGATGACTGTAAATGAGATGGTTCTGTGGTCAACTTAGGTATCAACGACGAGGTTGTTGAGGTATTGTCTGTAGAAACACTGGCTGATTTTTGTTTTTCACTGTTTTTTGTCCAATTTTCAGGTTCAGAAGTTAAGTATTTTTTCATAAGTCCTGTAAATGCTTTATAACATCCCCGGTGATAACCATTTTCTGTATACTCATCAGGCAGAATAATGTCTTTATATTTAAGGTTATGTTTTTTTCTGATTTTCAAAACAGTTTGACATTTTTTTAAAGTTTCCTCCGAGAACAATATTATCTTACCATCACTTTTATTACACACAAAACAAATTAATGTGTCTCCCATGATAACACTTTTTACTAAAATTACACTTTTATTTCACAAAAAAACGACACAAATATCAATGGTAAAACGTGGTTGTAGCTACACATAATTCTTCAATACATCACTAAAAGACAGATGATGCGCAGTGAAAGATCGCAGTCGACTAAGCGCCCTATCTCACTCGCACCCGCTAGAACAGTCGTTACCTCGCGCTCGCACCTACAGCGGACTTTCGATGTGTCTGGCAAGGTGTAAAAACCATTAAAACTGTTCGGCTATTGAGGTAACATTTTTTTATAGGTTCCAAAGTAACATATATAAAATTTAGCTTTTATACTGTAACGAAAGTATAATTATAATTTATTAAAATTTAGGGGTGTCTGGCAGGGAGTAGCAACTGTCATAAGTGTCCGGCAATGGATGACGAGATTTCTAAAGTTATCACTAATAAAATATAAAAAAATTGAGCTTTATACTTTAACGAATTTAAGGTACTATTTTATACACCTTTACTACCTGTTACCTGCCCAAGTAACCACTACCCAAACTCTATAGTCCCTGGTCGTTCTTACCTGTATAGGGGACACGCACAGAAGAATTTTCAGCTTTTATTAAATAACGAAGGTCTGGCCGTCGTGGGCTCTTAGGCTATAACGAATGTTTAATGATGAGTTTGTGTAAAAGGCGATATAGTTTCTTATTCGGATTCGTTTGTTAATGTCAATGATAGAAACTGAATTTATGAAATTTCATTCTAATCTATTTATTTTGAAAGACGAGAATTGTTTTTTCGAAAGATAATTAAAAAAGAATGGTTAAATTTAATGTCTACAAACTGTCTTTTCGTAGTAAATCGATGATAACATGTAACTTTCTAATTCACTCTTTTTTTCCTATCTTGAACCGTTTTCGAGATAGGAACGCTAATTCTGCTGTTTTCCACCAGATGGTGCTATAGGCGGTTGAATCATGCCGCGCATGACCACTTTACTATACCTACATACCATTTTCATGACTATAGCGGCAGACGTTCAGCAGTTAAAAGAGTCGGGACTGACTTTTTTGGGCACCCTGTAGTTTCTTTTGATCGTAAAGATATTACAATGGGACCTATTTCAGACCAAGACCTTTACAACAATATAAAAAGTATCAAAATCGGAGTATCCGTTCAGAAGTTATGAGCTAAAAAAAAAAAAAAAAAAAAAAAGAAGAAGAAAGAAAGAAACATACGGTCTGAATTGAGAGCCTCCTCCTTTTTGAAGTCGGTTAAAAAAGATTAATATGAACGAAAATGTAATTCCAACAAATTTCCAATAATACTCATTAATGTAACAGAATATCTTTTGTGGCCCTGTAAATCTAATGCTAATAAAACTGTATTCTATGAAAAGCGTTCTTTTGTGCTTATGAAATATATATTTTAATTTTATTAAGATTTGTGCAAAGTAAAGTTCTTCAAATTTGGTTTATAGAAATACCTCTCTTAGAACACAATGCTTAGAAATTCTTTCGGGTGTCACTGTACACAAAGCAGTAATGGTATTTACAACATTTTCAATGAGAATTATCCAATAGTGGACACATGGATATGACAAAATGACACATTTCAATTTCATTAAGATTTGTGTAAATTAACGGTATTAAAATATGATTTATAGAAATACCTCTCATAGGACACAATGCTTTGAAAAACTTTCGGGTGTCCCTGTACACAAAGCAGTAAAGGTGTTCAAGAGGATATCCAAGAGTGAACTTGAATAACGAATATCAGTAACGAGAAATTTCAAAAATATTTATCGGAGTTAAAGCGGGACGGACAGAGAGATAAACCGAAATCATAAGCACTTTTCTACGTTATTGGAAAGTGTTAAAATTGTGTACTTTTATTAATTCAAGGCGCATTGGTACAATGGTCTGTCACTCTGGTTTCCAAACCACATGGTTATTGGCTGTTTGTTCCCACAGGAGAACAAAATTTTGCCTACTGTCCTGCTAGGGCAGAAGACCGTAGTTTAATCCAAGGTACAATATGAAGCTAATTTATAAACTAAATTAAACAGTATCAAAGCTATTCAAACACTTTAATTTATTATGTTGCATTGTTGATACTCGCCCTTTTTACAGAGCACTTTAATTGTAGTGAAATTTTTTTAAATATATAATTACGATTAAATAAAAAGAAAAATACAATTCTAGAAAAATGGTGTGAAAGAAAAGGCGGGTACTAACAATGCTCTAGAATAAATTAAAATATTGGCATGTCAGGTGGAAAATTTACTGTACAAAAAATAAAAGATAATCTATATTAGTTCTTTATATTTATATTCTTAAAAAAAAAAAAAAAAAAAAAAAAAAATCATTTATTTTTGTTTCTTACTGGGAAAACTCTTTGTCTTGATCCTGCCCTTTTCTTGCACCTCCGGATAATGCGCATCGTACATAATCTTCTCGAGGATAATCTACAACATGCATAATCTGCTCGAGGATAATCCGAAATTTACTATATAAAAATATACAGATTAGGACTGTAATGCTAAAAACAGGAAATTTCTTAGAGAAAAATAAATTACTTTTGAAACAGTAACATGGGAATTTGCTTCACACGGTGAAATATATATATATATATATATAACCTAAATAAACAAAACCAGATGATAATTTAATCCCAAAACACATGAGGGCCTTCATCAGGGGAGCTCCCAAATGTAAGGAAAGGAATATGAGAAGTTCCTGACGAAACGTTGGTATTAACCAAAAAACACGTTTCTAGCCCCCAACTTCTCACAGATGAAAGCACGACCATACAGCAAACGAATTTTAATTTATGCATAGCATAAAAAGCAATTAAATTCAGAAATAAAGTACAAAATATGATACATCAAATATAAAATTGAAGAAGTATAATACATCAAATATAAAATACAAGAAATTAAATAAAACAAGAATATATAAATAAATACATCGTTGACAAACTGGAATAGTCAGAAAATGGAAAGCTGAAAACCACCCCCCTTTATAAACATAGAACCCTTTTTAGCTAGTAGGGCTAGTAGTTTTATATTTCCTTTTGCCGCTTTTGCGCATTGGTTTATAAAAACTTTTTTCTAGTTCTATTTATTTAATTATTCAGGTTTTACTCTCTCCTATATTTAAATTTTATCTTATATATATATATATGCGTCTATACACATATAAATTATTAATAATAATTAACTTCTTAGTATTTGAACTATATTACCTAAAAAATACTTATATATATATATATATATATATATATATATATATATATATATATTAACTATGTAATCTTTTTCTTTTGAAATACTTTAATATTTGAGAAATATAAATGAAATTTATTTTCAAACAATATTTAAGAGATAACCTAAATGAATTATTTTACTACTGTGTATTTGGAAAAATTAATTAATTAATAATAATTAATAAATTGTTTTCTCAGGTAAATTAGAATAAAACCTTTCAAATTAATGTGAAAAGAAAATTAAAAGGGAGAAATGTTTTCACTCTTACCTTTTTAAAATTTCGTAACTCATCACTTCTAGCGTAAATAATAATTAAAATTTGACCGTTTCGGGAATTTCTTTAATTAAAAACTAAACTAATGTCTTTCGGAGAAAAAAAAAAGTAATTTTTTAACTTCTAAGTAGATTAATATATAAGAAAAGTGTGTAATTTTAAATATTTCTTGGAAATAGATTTTCTCTTGAGGAAATGTGAACAACTCTAGTTCAAAATGTTTACCTTAATTTGCTACAGTACTAAAATTATAATAGTCTTACATTTTAAAAAATGAGTTTAGATAACATGAAATTTAGTGTTTCGACACAAAGCTTGTTGATTAGTTATATAGTGAAAAAAACATTACTAACGATAAGTTAACTTTATAATAGTTAAATTATGCTCCTCAAGAATTTATTTTGAGAAAAGTGTTTAACTTTATAGAAATCAATAAAAAGTTGATTTTAAAATATTTCAATATTTGTAATGTAGAAAGTAAATTTATAATGAAATGATGTGTTATAGTAAACTACATAAATAACTTGCTAATGTTCGCAAAAAATTAATTTCATTGGAATTATTATTAAATTGTTTTTCTCATTGGGATACACGAATTTTCTTTTTTATTATTTAATATGAATCGAAAAATAAAACGGGCGGTGGGGGGGGGGGGATATATTGTCTATCTTTATTTTTAGAATTTTCTAAATTACGGTTTTTACTCTAAGTAATAATTAAAAGCTTGCCATTTCAGATATTTCTTTAATTAAAACCCCAAATAATATGTTTAAGAAAAAACATTAATAATTTAATTTCTAGGTAATTTAATGTCTAAACAATAAAGAAAAATCATGCAGTACGCATTGATTAGTAACACTTTCCAACTGTACGCAATTGTTGTATCGAATAACTATTAAAATTCTTTGCCTACGTTATCGCACACCAAACAGAAGGACTGAGAAAGATACAGATAGACTAATTGATTTTAAAATTACTCTTAGGCATTTTGAAAAGTGTTAAAAAGGCTTTACGCAAAAGAAAATGTAGCCGTTAGATTATAATTACAGCTTTTAAACTCTCTGAATATTTTACTGTAGCCCTGTAAATCTGAAAGTTAATCATATCATATTCTTTACAAAACAATATTTTAGAATATTAATAATACATGTCAATGTTTTTAAGATTTTTGTAGTAGAAAGTTTTTTAAATATAACTTTAAAAAAATTCTGTCCTAAAAAGTAATACATTGGCTTTTTTTGTATTGTTGTTGTTGCTGTCCCTGTAAACAAACTAGATGTACAGGACCTATTAATGACATTTTAAATAGGGAACATTCCATAGGGAACTTGAGAGTATCATTTAAAAAAAAATTCTCAAAATATTCACGGATGATAGGAGCCGGAGACAAACAGATAGAAAGGTAGACAATTGGACAGACAGATGCACAAATTGAAATCATATTCCCACTAAAATTATAAGAAAGTGTTAAAACGCTCATGTAAACAAATGTGCAATTCTAGCAAATTTTTATTAATACCTCTTAATGTAACAGATTATTTTTGTGTGACCCTGTAAATCTAATGCTAACCATACTATAATACATAGAAGTTGCACTCTTTTGTGCATACGAATAATATATTTCAATTGCATTCAGATTTGTGGAAAATAAAATTATTAAAATTTGGTATATATAAATGACTCTCATACAACACAATGCTTTGGAGTACTTTCAAGTGCCCCTGTACACAAACCAGTTAGAAATGAAATGTACTCTATTTTGCATAGGAAACGTCCGATAGGGAATTGAATAACATATTAAAATTTCATTAAAGTTTCTATACATTAAATGTATTAAAATATAATTTATAAAAACTCTTCTCATAGAAAAGAATGCTTTCGAAAACTTTTGGGTGTCCCTGTGCACAAACCAGATAAGGGATCCATTCGATTTTCAATAGGGAACATCCGACAGTGAACTTCAATAAAATATATCGGTTTAAAGAACTTCCATAAATATTTACGGGAATTAAAGAGCAGAAAAACAGACAGAGAGACAGACAGACAGAAGAACAGAAGAATAGTCAGACATATACACAAATTGAAATTATATGCACGCTAAAAAAATGATAGAAAGTGTCAAAACGCTTAATGTAAACGAAAGTACAATTCTAGCAATTTTTTATTAATAGCTCTTAATATAACTGAAAATGTTTGTGTCATCCTGTACATCTAATGGTAACCATGCTATATTCAATGCAAAGCATTCTTTTGTGCATATAAATAACATATTTCAATTTCCTAAAACTTCGTGCAAAGTAAAGTTATTAAAATTTGATTTATAGAAATATCTCACAAAGAGCGCAATGCTTTGGAGTAATTTTGAGTGTCCCTGTAGAGAAACTAGTGGTGGTATATAATCTATTTTATATAGGAAACATCCAATAGCGAACTCTTGAATAACATATATCAATTTTATGAAGATATTGTACAGTAAAGGTATGAGAATATGGTTTATAGAAATACCTCTCAAAGAACACAATTCTTTGAAATACTTTCGTGTGTACTGTACACAAACAGTAGGGGTATAAACTCCATTTTCCATAGGGAACATCTGATAGTGAACTTGAATAACATATATCTGTGTCAAAAACTTCCATCAATATTTACGGGAGTTAAAGCGCGGGAAGACGGACAGACGGACAGATACACAAATTGGTATCATATTCACACTTAAAAATGTTAGAAAGTGTTAACAACGCTTAATGTAAACGAAAGTACAATTCTAGCAAATTTTTAATAATAGCTCTTAATATAACAGAATTAGTTTGTGTCACCCTGTAAATCTAATGCTAATCATGCTATATTCTATGTAAAGCATTCTTTTGTACAGTCGGGGAAAAAAAAAACGCAGCACTTCATGGTATTTCGTTATTAATTGACGCAGAAAAACTTAATAGACACCATTCAACAGGAAATGAAATGCACTTTCTGAAAATGTCGTCGAATTTTGAATTAGGGGTCATCTACATATTAAAATGAGCGCCAACTTAGTTTTTTCAATAGTAACACCCAATTTTGACTTTATATTCAAATTTCTGAGAGTCTGGCAGTGCGGAAAAGCATACTGTTTGTATACTTTATCTTTAGTATTCATAGAGTTATGATCAAAAATGTGTTAGGGGGCTATCTCTAAATATAGAAAAATAAAATTAAGATCATACAAGAACTGGACAAAATAATACTGTTTTACACCGGAAATATTTCAAGAAAAAAAGAATTATAAAGAGAAATAAATATATTAACACCTTTGCAGTATCTTAATTATCATGAATTTAGTTTTTTGGATATGTATATACTTTAGTACTTTTTTAGATAATTTTAGGTATATTTAAATACATTACACTTACGGTTGGTCAGACAATACTTTTTATAAAAGTGCAATATTTTTCAATTAAAAAGTATCTGTCATGGATATACTGATCACCAATAAAGCTTAAATTTTCTTTCGTACGTGTAACATAATATACAAACTGAATTAATATAGCTATATATATATATATATATAACAACGCATAAACTAAATCTTTTCAGATAAATTATTGTAAGGTTTCATAAAGTAAATATTAAACAATTTTAATAGCACTTACCAGGTTTGGGTCAGTTGAACTCTTTGGAACTGTACGATTTGTTTTATAATTTCTATGAAAATATAATTTCTTAATTAACACTTTCGCGACTGCTGACGTAGATTCACATCATTTGAAAATCTGTAACAATGCCAGTGGGCGTTTCTTTCGTAATTTGTGTGTTACTTATTTCTTAAGCATGTACCCAGTGTTAATATTTTTGCAATAAAATATACTATGGATAGAAATATATTAATTAGAAAGAATATAGTTATAATGTATATCCATCTGTAATATAATTGTGATACAGAAAATTTGTTTTGAAATATTTTATTTTGAGAGTATTTCAATCAGTAAACCCCGCCTATTTAGTTAATTTTTTTCTTCTAGTGTTGTTCGTTTAAAGGATTCTAAATTTATCACCAGTAATCGATGAAGTAAATACCACTTGTGTATATTTTTGTCAATGTAAAATAAGGGGTCTAGCACGAATACTCAAAGTCACATTCACTTTTCGTTTCTGTATTGTTTTGTTTTGAAGAACGATAAAAGGCGGGGCTTTAGAAAACAGCAATTCTTGATACTAACACAAATGTCTAAAAATCAACATTTTTGTTTCATTTCTTTGCATTTGACGTTGTTCTTATATAATTTGACCCTTAAATAAAAAATAAAAATATTTTGTTCAATTCTCTCCGTTATTTTTTAAGATTTGCTTCGTTATCTCATTCAAAATTTTTTAAGAGACGGCCCCCTAAACCACTCCAAAAGAAAGATTTATTTATATCTCGAAAACTAATAACTGGAATGAGCTGCAAATTTGCACACCCATATTTTTCAGCATTAGGATTCATTTTATGTAAAAATTAATATAGGTCATAATTCATAATTTTTATGAATATGAATTTATTAATATTTTTGAGAATTAAAAATATTTTTCAGAATCAAAATTAATGATGGATTATGTTTCGGTTTCTTCACTGTATCTCTTAAAAAAAGAATTATATCAATCAAGTTATTTTTTGTGACGATATTAATAAAAGTTTGAAATGTGAATTTAACATTAGCACCTTCAAACTTAGAACGCTTATAACTCTGTGAAAAAATAAGCAAAATACACAACCAATATACTTTTTCGCATTGTCGCGATCCCAGGAATTCAAATATAAAATAAAAATGGGGCATTACCATTGAAAAAAATCAAAGTTGGTGCGCGTTTTAATATGTAGACGACCCCCAATTCAAAATTTCTGTTCATTTTCTGAATCTACTCTCAATTCCCCGTCGAATGATACCTATTACATTTTTGTGCATTGATTAGCAACGGAGTTACACCGAGTGCTGCGTTTTTTTTTTCCCCGACTGTACATATAAATAACATATTTGAATTTCCTAAAACTTCGTGGAAAGTAAAGTTATTAAACTTTGATGTATAGAAATATCTCTCATAGAACGCAATGCTTAGAATACTTTTGAGTGTCCTTGTATATAAAACAGAGTTGTTATTTAAGACATTTTATACAGGAAAAATCCGATGGTGAACTTGAATAACATATTTCAATTTCATTAAGATATGTGTACAGTAAAGGTATGAAAATATGATTTATAGAAATACCTCTCATAGAACACAATGCTTTGAAATATTTTCGGGTGCCTCTGCACACAAACCAGTAGATGTATAAACTCCATTTTCAAAAGGGAACATCCGATAGTAAACTGGAATAACATATTTCAATTTCATTAAGATATGTGTACAGTAATAGTATGAAAATACGATTTATAGAAATACCTCTCATAGACCACAATGCTTTGAACTACTTTCGGGTGTCCCTGTATCAAACCAGTAAAGGTATAAACTCCATTTTCAAAGGGGAACATCCGATAGTGAACTTGAACAACATATATCAGTTTCAAGAAATTGCACAAATATTTACGGGAATTAGAGCGCGGAGAGACAGAGAGACAGACAGACAGACAAACCGAAGTCAATAACACTTTTCAACATTGTTGGGAAGTGTTAAAAATGTTAGAATGTGTTAAAACGCTTAATGTAAACGAAAGTACACTTTTAGCAAATATTTATTAATGGTTCTTCATATAACTGAATATTTTTGTGTCACCCTGTAAATCTAATGCTAATCATGCTATATTCTATGCAAAACATTTTTTTTTGTGCTTATAAATAGCATATTTCAATTTCATAAATCTTCGTGCATAGTAAAAATATTAAAATTTAGTTTATAGAAATATCTCTCATAAAACGCAATGCTTTGGAATACTTTTGTGTGCCCCTGTACACAAATCAGTGGTGGTATTTGCTCCATTTTACACAGGAAACATCCGATATTGAACTTGAATAACATATATTTAAATTTCATTAAGATTTGTGTACAGTAGGGGTATGGGAATATGGTTTATAGAAATGCCTCTTATAGTACACAATGCTTTGAAATATTTTCGGGGGTCCCTGTACACAAACCAGTAGAGGTATAAACTCCATTTTCAATAGGGAACATCCGATAGTGAACTTGAATAACATATAATAGTTTCAAGAAATTCCATAAATATTTACGGGAGTTAGAACGCGGACAGACAGACAGACAGACGTACAAACCCATGTCATAAACACTTTGCAACCTCGTTGGAAAGTGTTAAAAAGACTTTCATTTTAAATATAGTTTGAAAAGTGTTTCTAAATAGACATAATACAAATAACTGCAGTTATTCTTTTTTTTTTTTTTTTTTTTTTTTTGTGAGTGTGTGTGTCTTAATTTACTATAGATTACAATTATTACAATCGCACTCATTTCAACAAAATCAGTTTAGTAATTATAAAATTAGTGCAAGTGTGTAATTTAATTATTTTTTTAATTAATTACAATAAAAGTATATTTATTTTATTATTTATTTATTTATTTATTTTTAATATAATAAAGAAAAGAAAATCTAAGAATGTTAAACAGGTAAATCAAAAATATTTAATATACGCTATTTATTAATTATAGTCAGTATATCTATATATACAGGGTGGTTACAGACTCACCTTTTTACCTTATTCTTACAAAAGATTATTCATATGGTAATTTGTAGTTAATTAATGGTTTAAACATACTATTAAAAATTTCGAAAAGAAATATTGGTGGAAGAATCAGGAAAACAATTTATCTGTGGCCATCCTGATATATACACAGCATAAAAAAAGTAGACGGACACTTCTTTATATTTTTTAAAAATCCCGTTTTTGTTTTATAGGAAATGTCAATTAAAATTATTTAACATGTTAATATTTATCAATTTTTATATTTTTGACAGACAAATAAAAATATTCAATTATTTATAATTTTAATGTAGGGAAATGCAGAAAAGAGAAAATATATACATTTGCACAATATATTTTTTTAAAAAAGTAGACGGACACTGGTCAAAAACTGCAATTATCTAAGTGGATGTTTCTTGCGGAATACCAGTTCAGAATGTATATGTACATTTGGCATTTTGCCAATTGCTAACGTGCTTGACAAGATGGTTTTACGTAGTTAAATTTCTTGGAGATGAATGCGCCATGCCACGAGGAATTCCTCTGACTGATTACCAGAAAGGACAGAATATAGCGCTGAAAAATGTTAATAAAGGAGTCAGAGAAATTAGTAGGCTACTTCTAATAAACAAAAGTAGCATCAGAGATTTTCTACGTGCTCCTAAAGCCCATGGCGTAAAGAAAAAGAGTGGCCGGTCGAAGAAACTTTCGCTTAGAGGCCAAAGAAAATTTTTTTTCTGAGCTGAAAAAACTGAAGCATCAATTCCCAGAGTTCGAATAAGCACAGGAATTACTAACGTAACTTCTCAGACAATTTATAACTACATTAAGCACTCAGAGCTCTTTCAATATAAGAAGCGAAAGCATCATTCATGCTGGAATGATCACCACGTGACGGAACGCCTACAGTGAGCTCAAAACCATATGTCTTGGACTATAGAATGGATATCTGTAATTTTTTCAGATGAGAAAAAATTTAATTTAGACGGCCCAGATGGATATCAAGATTATTGGCACAGTTTGGAGAAAGAGGACGATGTGTACTTCTCTTGGAGAGTTGGTAGTGCTGGCGTGATGGTGTGGCTACCCAGCAAAACCTCAAATGACGGCCAGCATGAGGCCAAGTGCTGGTTGCCAGCAATAGCTGCAATTGGCCCGCCGGTGGCAAAAGTTAACGTTGCCGCAGGGAATATGTTACGCCGGCCATCAGTTGGCCGTATTCAACCGATCCATTGTTGGCAGCCAGCAGTAAGTTAAAAATAAGTTAGTGGGCCGGTGAATGGGTCGTTGCTGGCAGCTAGCAGTATGATGAAAATATGTAATGGGCCACTGTTGGTAACGAACATTAGGTTGGAAATTGTTAGAGGGCCAGTGTTGGGCCATATGGTGGCAAATATAGTTTTTCCATGTTGTTGCTGGCAGCCTACAGTGGGCCAGCTGTGGCAAACATAAAAAATTATATTACTGCCGGCAGTCTTCATTGGTCCTTTATATTTTCCTATTAAGGGCCCGCTTCACTCACCGTCACCGGAAGCTGAAGCCAACGTTATTCTATGGGAAATTTTCTTTACAAATAACTTATTAACTAATACATATTTTTAAATTCTGTTTTCACATTCGGAAAATTCCCAACTGTTAAATTGACGGACTTTTAAAAAAAAAAATATTTTTTTAATTTTTTATGTTTCATTTTGAAGCTGCAAAATACGAATTTTTAATATGTGAAATTTTTCATTTTGCAATTTCAAAATAAAATATTAATAATTAAAAAAATACATCTTTAAAAAAGGTCCAACAATTTAAAAGTTGGGAATTTTCTGAATGTGAAAACAGAATTTAAAATATGTATTGATTAATAAGTTATTTGTAAAGAAAGTTTCCCATAGAATAACATTGACTCGGAATTTCGGAGACGGTAAGTGAAGAAGGCCGTTAATAGGCCAGCAGTGATTTGGTTATACCTAGTATATTATTTTATTGGTGATACCTTTAATTTTATTAGTGCTTTTTTTCTTTTTCTTTCATTCTTTTTTTTTTTTCTCTCTTTTTTCTGATGAGGTAGCAACCAGTTTTTTCTATGCATCCAATATTTAATTTGATTTTGTACATATTCATTTTTAAATACTATTTACAAGTATTTGATTCATACACCATGGCTATAAATTCAGGATTTCTAGTACAGCATATAAGAAATATTCAATTGATCCATTACATTTTTTGGAATGAAGTAAATTATTATTATTTTTTTTTTTAAGTGTTCAAATTTTAATATGTTTAATTTTGTTAAGTTATTTGATATAAATAAATGTAACTTTACATGTGAAAATTATAAAATATTGAAACCAAAATTGTTATAAAAAGAGCATTGTAAAAAACTAAACACCATAAACTCAAAAAAAAAAAAAAAAAATCAGCAATTGTTTCTGGTCGAAATACCCCAAAGGCTCTTCATCAGGCGAAACAATGTGGGCATGAGTGCAGCAAAAATAATTTGCTGCATTCACGCTTTTTGTTAGACTCACGAAGGGATGTTTTATTATTTCAACCTGAAAGAACTGATACATTTTTTTTTTCCATTGGGGTGGGGGGTGGGGCAATGATTATGTTTATTTACAAATGTTCCTATTTATTACTATCAGGATTTCTTCGCTTTCTTGTCCCTACACTTAAATGAATTAAAAAAAAAAAAAAAAAAAAGAAAGAAAGAAAGAAAGGAAAGAAAATTAATAGATAAATATATATATATATATATTATATTACTTTAAAATTAATAACTAAAGCAAAGTTCACTGAAATCACATAAAACCAAGTTTTGATTCTCCGCTGCTTTAGCAGCGTCTTCGTCTTTCGCGCAATGTTCGACCCGGGTCTCCACTGCCTTTGATAGAGCCTTATCCGACAGGTTCAATTTGTGTGTTTATCGGTAGTCAGGCGATGCTACTATTATTCAAGAACTACTGTTTTACTATAACTCAGCATCTATTAAACATCTTAGTTTTGGTACCATGTATCAGAGAATTTAGTTACATAAAATAGTTTTCCTATCCCTCGCTCTATTATATTAAATTTATATTTAGAATAAATTTATTATATTATAAATTTATAATATGATTAATATAATTAAAATATATAATAATATTAATATAATTATTCTATATTTATGTATTCATTTCTCAAAAATTCTGTAAGCAATTTCACGCCGAAGATAGTATTAAGATATGCCATTATCACTATTTCAATCCCATGGGGCAATTATGTTTTTGAAAAGTTTAAATATCACTTCCAGTTTTTAATATTTCATTTTGGTTTGTTTATTTTAATAATAGTTAGTCATATTTCAAAATGTATGAAAGAGCAATACTTCGCCATTTATAACTGCTTCACTCGTGCCTATTTTATTCACATAATGAATGGTCGTGCAATCATTTCGACCTGAAACTTTTTTTTTTTTAATTAATTATTATTATTAATGTTTTTTACAACTTTGTAAATTAAATTTACAAAGTTCTTTATTTACTTTTTTCAACACCAGCTCTTCATTACATTTTTTGCTGCAATAAGTATATGTTTTAAAATCTGTCTCTCTTGTTTGTTTTAGATAAGTTATTTATTTATTTATTTTTTTTTTTCAATTTATTAAAATAAATTATGCTAGAAAGGTTTTAGAGAATATTTAGTAAAATGACAGGAAAATTAGTGCTGAAGAAGGAAAAAAGTAAGTTAATTTTATAGATTATGAAACAACACACCAGTCGTTTCCACTCAAAATAATTAAGCTTGACCCATCATCAGGAAAAGATAAATTGACTACAAGTTCAGCATAATGTCATCAACGAAATGTAGTAGCTTAAAAACAGTTTGTCTTCAAAACCTTGAGGTCGATAACCGAGTTAAAAACTACGTTTACCATAAAGCGAAGATTAGAGATAGACGTGTGTTTGAAATGCAAAAAATTCAAGTTTTTAAAAGTGTCGTTTTTTGTGTCATTTTGTTAATATCAAAATTCCTATGTTCATATATTTTTTAATACATAAAAAGTTGAATAAATGGATGTATAAGAATATTTTAGGCTACAAAATTTCTTTCCAATAGTGGGGTTTCGCGATTATCAAGAAAATTATTAGATAATAAAATTTGAATAGTTCCGACAACAGTAAAATAAGTTCAGACAACCCGACCCACATTAAAATAATAATAATAATAATAGTAATCTGCATGAATTTTATCAGTTATTACTACACATATTTTACCCCTGTTATATTTTATTATTATTATTGTTGTTGCTGTTGTTAAATAAAGTGGTCAGAAAACATAAAAATGATTTATGAATTTACACATCTAATAATTTTCCTGTCAAAGCAAACTGGTACATGCGTCATGAAGATATAACAAAAAGAGTTTACATAGCGAATTAACAAAAAAAAAAAAAAAAAATCGTTAGATCAATTTTTTGAAACACTCATTTCCTAGATTTGCAATTGCTTCCACCTTATAAGGACTTTTGTCAATTTTCCTGTATTAAGCAAGTATTACATGCTAAAGAGCGAGTAAAAAGGGGTTTATGTAGCAAATTTGAAGAAAGTTAAAGTCGTTTTTGAGATATCGGCTCACTGTCCCACTGATAATTTTCACCAAAACTTAGTAAACTGATCTGTTCACCATAAACTAACAATTGCATACGAAATGATATCTAAAAAGGAATTAATATAGCGATTTTGAAGAAAATCCATAAAGCTGTTTTTAAGAGAAAGAACTTGTGAGACTTAAAAAATTTGTGTATTTTTATAGGTCGTTTATCAATTTCCCTGAACTAACAAGTACAAAAGGACATCCAAAACAAAGTTTATATAAATTTGAAGAAAATCGCCAGTTTTTTGAGATTTCCAGTTTTCAACAAAAGTTGGAAAAATCATCTGTACACTATATCTGTCTTAATCAGAAGTTCGTCGTTCTTTATTAGTTTTGTAGATATGATAATCAGAAAATTTCCAGAAACATATACACATATATACAATACAGATACACAAACACACAGACCAATTGCCAAAAAACACTTTTCTGACTCACGAGACCTTAAAATATGTAAATCAGGTGAAAACTCGATATCAAAATTTTTGACCGAATACAATGCTTTCATTATCTACGGTATTCGGATTATGGAAATGAATAATAATATTAATAATTAGTTGACACAAATCCTAGCATAATTTCAGATAGAAATCAATATGTTATTGAAGAATTTGTTTAATAGCGTACTTCAAATAGTTTGAATCTATAAGCTGTTAATAAATAAATATACTTATTTATAGGCCCGTAAAAAATAGAAGGACTCCATGAATCTTTATACATTTCATGCGATAGTGACATATATTACACCTACAAACTTTTAGTTGTATACTTATAATAATTTTCATTTAAAAATAACTGATGAATTAACTAATTTTTCTTCTTTTTTTATTTTATTTTCTGAACACAGTTCCTTGTTATCTGAATAAATAAATCTCCTCTCTGCCCAGTAGCCCAACCAACGCTGACGCAGCAATTATCAGTTACATTTTGTTGTTGTTTTATGAAAGAAGTACAGATGGCTTTCTGTTCTGATTTAGTGTGTAGGATTTCTCACGCATGCAAAAATTCAAGAAAAACAATTTCACTTGTTAGCAACTAACCAGGAAACTTTTTTTGTATAAGTTGAGGAATCGCTCGCCCTTCAAATTTTCAGTGGTGATATTTTTCAAAAGAAACTCATCAATAACTTTCAAGTAAATGACTGAATTAAATTTGTGGTAAATTAAAACAAAGTTATAAATTATTTAAAAAAAAAAAAAAAAAAAAAAAAAAAAAAAAGAAGAAGAAGAAGAAAAAGTCATTTTTTCAGAAGTTGGCACAAAATTCATTTATTATTATTATTATTATTATTATTATTATTATTATTATTGACAAACACTGTTCTAAAATGAAAATCGTTTCCATGCATTCAGGAAAATGATTTTAACAAATTATTTGCACTACGTAAATTTACATAATAAAAAATATAAAAGCATGTTTTGTGGCGCCACAACATACTAGTTTTTGTTAAAAATAATAAAATCAATAAATTTGCTTTAAAATATCACAGATGTATAATATAACGTTCGTTTAAAGATATTAACGAATTTTTTTTTCAAAAATACTCATATTGGGATCCGGACATAATATCGCGGGACAAAATCTCGCCGGACAAAATCTCGCGTCAAAAAAATAGTAGGATCTATTTGAAAATTTGATTTTGTGTCTCGCGTGATCTCTGGAGGGGGCCACAGGGCCTTATAAATATTAATTAATTAACTAATTAAAATAAATAAATAAATAATTAAATAAATCATAGAGTTGAATTTCATTATTTTATCTATGTTTATTTTTAAGTTATTCTATCTTTTGCTTTTCACTATTCAAAATACATTTTAAAAATCGTGTACATCATTGCTGACATTAAAGCTGAACACTGTTCACAAACTTGAATTAAAAGTTTTAAAATTAATAAGCACGATTGAATTCATTATGACTAATTCTGACAAAAAATAAATAAATATAGTTTTTAAACTTCTTTAAGTAAAATTTATAAAAAAAATTATTGTAGGTTTGTCAGAATGTCAGTGCTCTGACTAAGGTATGTGTTGTCATGAAATTTTATACATCATTACTAATAATTACCAACTCTTACGTCTACGATATTTTGTCCCGAGAGATTTTGTCCCCAAGCCCTCATATTGGAAATTTACTCTATCTGATATACTTCTCCCTCAGGGGTGGGGGAAGCAATGTTTGTACATTAAAGGGAAAAAAAAGCGGAAGAAGTAAACTTTTTAGGCTACTATCACTTTCATAAATTTTTGAGCGCACACAAAGAGACAGACAGACAATTTTTCAAATTATGTTCATGAGAACAACCCAAAACGTGCAAAATCTATCGAAAACCGGATGTCGAAAATTTTCCTGAATCTAATGCTTTCTTCTTAACTACACTGAAGGAAGAAAAAATAAATAAAACATAAACTATAAACAGTTATAATTGTTCTAATAACTTTCTCCCGTCCATATAATATAAATATATAAAATAAAATCCATAATTTTTATTTTATTAAATCAATTAAAATAATAATAACAATGATAAAATACTAGAAGGTTAGCGACTATCATAATTTACTAAAACGGATCAACTGGATAATTGTTATATTTTTCTAGAAATCCTTTTGTTATAACAATGGCTTTAGAGTGAAACATTTTTAAAAAATAGTATTTAAAAAATAATACAAAAAGAAATTAATAATGGAATTACTTACTCATATATTCTTTTTACAAGATTTTCAACCTCGAAGACGCACCCGCAGACTACATTAACGAACAACAACTTCGTATGAAATGGCGGAAAGCGAGGAAATTTCAAATGAACAGAAAAAGAAACACAGCGCCCTCTATGCATACAAATTGGTTATGGCATAATAATTTGTGGCCACATCATGAAAAACATGAGGTTGGCCGTGTGGTGATAGCCTGCATAAGGCCATCTGTGTTTGTGCCACCTCTGGGCCACCGACCATTTTGCTTTAGGCTTCCATCACTGCTGGCAGCCATAAAAGGCCCGCTGCTGGAGCAATCAACCCCGCTGCAACCGGCAACTGATGGCAAGTGCAGGATGCCAGCAGTAGGCCATAACGAGCCCGCCAGTATAAGTTTTGCTGGGTAGCTATTGGCTATGGTGGAAGGATAAATTTAGTGTTCCTAAGTAAGAAGCAGACTCACAAAGATTATATTGAAACACTAAGCAGTGAGCTTTTGCCATTTGCGTGTGATCTTGGAGGAGAAAGCTGGATTTTTCCAACAAGATGGAAAAAAAAAAATTATTAAGATTAAAAAATGGTTTCATGAGAACAACTTCAATGTTTTACTCTAACCAGCCAAGAGTCCGGATATGAATCCTGTAGAAAACATTTGGGCTATACTTGTTCATAATATTTATGAGGGTGGACGCCAGTATGAATCAATTCACCAGCTCAAAGAAGCTCTTACAAACATTTGGGAAATTTTCTGTCAAAAAAAGATTCAGAATCCCATTGATTCGATGCCTAACAGAGTATACGAACTTATTAAAGCAAATGGGAGACGAATCCCTTACTAAAAACTTTTTTATTTTAGAGATACAAGACGTGTCCGTCTACTTTTTTTAAGAAAAATTATCGTGCAAATATGCACCATTTTTGTTTCCCGAATTTTTCCACTACATAATTCAAAAGGATTGAATCTTTATCCAGAAAATAATAATATATGATGTCTCAAGAACATAATTATATTAGAGAAATGAACTTCATATCTCTAATTAAAGAAATAAACGGCTTTGAAGTATTACAAGTAAGCGTCCGTCTACTTTTTTTATGCAGTGTATTACCGTAGTAAATTATATTACATTAGTGTATTACATAAATCGAGAAAGTTTAAATGAACTTCTTTTATCACTTAAACAAGGCAATATGTATTTGATAATTTCTTTGAATGATTACTGAAGTTATGAATATCTTTTTGCAGTTTAAAATTCCTTGAGGCTCTTTGAAATTCTTTATTCAACACGATTTTTCTTAGGTATAAAAAGCATCATATAAATAAAGATGCTAATAGTGATATTTATTTATTTATTTACTGCAGGATAGAGTAATTACTAAGGATATTGTTTACACAAAAAATTGTGAGTTACTGTATTTATTATTTAAATAATTTCTTTAAAAAGTAGTCAAGTTTCGGCCACTTTGCGATAGTAGTTTGAATTATTCCACCACAAAAATATATGAAACTGTGAAAAGATTTTATTATTTCTATGTAATATAAATAAAATATTTTTTAAAAATTATAATTTCAAAAACAATATTAAAGATAACAGAAATTATACTATTTAAAGCAATTAAATTACTTTTGATAACAAATTTCCGGTCTATAACATGGTAATTATAGAAACATTTGTAACTTAATTTTTAGAATACTTAAGAACAGCAGTTTCTATTTTAAAACACAGCATTTTTTTTTTTTTTTTCGCTTCATTGACCCAAAAATATTATTGAACTCCAGGTAAAATTTTACAACAAATTTACAAAAACATTTTTCTATTATCAGGTAAATACCTCATACAAAATATAGATCCACATAACTTAGTTTTAGAAGTTAAAAATTTACTTGCAGTTCCAATTTCATTGTTAGTTTCCAACAAAAGAAATTGAATTATTGGAAACCCATATATTCTTTCTTTTAAATATTTCAGCACTATTGGAAATCTATGGTTGTCTTTTGTTGCCTTTATTTACACGTTTAATGAAAAAAAAAATAAATAAATGCTAGTAAAATATTACAGAATTTCGTATATTAAATTAGAAAATCCGTGGTATTAAATTATTTATATTTTATATTATTGCTTTTAACTATTACGATTATTTTTTTTTCAGGAAATAGTTTGTCTAATTAGCTTTGTAATATTGCTATTTAAAGAAACCTAGATTTCTAAAGATGTTATTTAAGCTTTAAAGCATTAAATTAAGATTTTATTCGATTTTAAAAACCTAAAAGATATTTTGAATTTTATCCTACATAAATACTTCCAATGTGTCTCATTACATTATATATATATATATATATATATAAGGTAATTTCGGGTGAGTTGCCCCACCGGTAGAGATGCCCCACTTAATGTAATTTCGAAACGCAATGATAGATGGCTCAGCAAGTCCGATTATTATTTCAGATGGATGTTGAATGGTGTGCTGTGGAAGTTACGTGAACTTATTTCTTTGTGTTCTGCTGTCACAACAATATTTCAAGTAAGTACCATGTTTTTTCTACTCTGTTATAAGAGTGAAGATGCATTGTAAGGCTGGCACTAGTTAATAAAAATAGATTTTTTTTTTTAATATAAGTTTAAAAATCTGTAGTAAGAAGTTGATCAGTCGACTTCGGCCATTGTGCCGCCAATTTTGCTGTCTTTTACTTTGGATAGTTGCCGGGGCATCTCTCCCATACCAAAAGGATAGATGCCCCAGATTATATTCGGGTGAGATGCCCCACATACATTTACAGGAAGAAAAGTCATTTAATTGTTTAAATTTTAAACTAATATTGTTTTTATAAAATGCGTAATATTTGTAAATCGTTAAAATTTGTAACTTAAAAATATTTTTTGAAATTATAAATTTAGATTAAAACTCATCAAATAACATTCAAATTCGCGTGATCTCTAGAAGTGGCAACTCAAAACGAAATCACAAAAAAACAAATTGAATCCAGATATGAAAGCAAAAAACGCTCAGGTATGTCAGACTGACCTTTGACATTTAAACTATAACGTAAACAATCTTGGGCGCTAACGAAACTGTAGGTGGGCGGTTAATTGTCCCGGTAAGTGAATATTATTGTATTTGTTAATGCAGTTGTTCAATACTACTTGTTTGTTTCAGGAAAGATGACTACAGTATATAAAAAGAAAACAGTATATAAAAAAGAAAGATGACTACAGTATGTACAAAAGAAAAAATACTGGAACAGCTGGTGGGACCAGGACAGAAGACCATTTAAAAGAGGCTCTTGAGACTAGAAGCAGGGGAAATTGGTGTCATTGAAGCTGCTGGGTACTATGGAATTTCTTTTTGGACAGTTCGTCGTCGAAGAAAAACATATAATAATACCAAAACAAGCTCTTTGGGGACCATTGACCACTATTGACCACTATTGATCACTATTGACCAATGTTAAAACCTTTTATTATGTTTTTTACAGGTAGGGCATCTCTCCCATGTGAGTGGGGCATCTCACCCGCAACTTCGGGAGAGATGGCAAAATGTAGTGCTGCCGCAATTTTTTTTTTTTTTAAAGAAAATTTACAATATGGTACAAAAAAACTACTTAGTAGTAATAAACAATATCTATTATGTATTTACCACAAATTTTCGTTGTCATTGTTACTACCTAATTTATATTATAGCTTCCATTCCTTAAGTGGGGCATCTCTCCCGGAATTACCTTATACAAAATATGTTTAATAAAATTAAATCTAAAACTAGTTTTGATCGAAAGTTAGTTTAAACTTAATACTAAAGTAACTTTATTTTGTAAATATATTTTTTTATTATCTTAAGTAATTCAATAACTATTTAGAATAATACGTTTATAATTACTTAAATTAACATTCAACAAACTGAGTAAGGAATTCTGCAACCATATATGTATAATAACGCAAGAAGTATATTTGATATTTTAGCATATACTACTTTCCTGATATAATTCTCCCATTTTCCTTTACTTCTTTAAGGCCCACCAGCGGCCGAGCTATTCTTAGCTCAAAGCTTGTAAATAGGAAATGCCGGATTCGTGCACAGGTCGCGCTCATCGACCAAGCCGTTCGGAGTTTTCCATTTTTTTTTTTCAGAAAAAAGTACGGGCAAGGAATCCTTAGAAAGAATCCCACGGATGGCATCCTATCTATAGAACTAGGACCCTAGTGTAGTCAATCGGCCTTAAAATCTCTACAACATTTACTTATTTGTCTTGTCTTGTATTTTACTTTATTTTATTTTATTTATTTATTTATTTATTTTGCTCTGTATAATTTTCTTTGTTCTGTAAAACCACACAATAAAATAGTTCCTGCTAAAATGAGAAAAGTAGCATGAATGGTATGCTACCCAAGAGAGAGAGAGAGCATAATGCTGTGTACTCGAAAGCTCGTAAGTTGTCCGAGAATGAGAGGCGAAAGTTCTACAAATCCAAGAGTTTTATTTACAGAAAGTTCGAGTAAAATGCAGGTCTATAAACTGAGTATCAGCTTATATTCCACAAATAAACACAGCTTAATTAACATCTGTCAACAGCAAAACCACAGTACAAACTGTTTAGCAATAACACATAAAGCAAGTTTCATTCAAAGAGGCTCAAAGCAATGCAAGCATTAGCAGAAGCTGGGTGAGAACTGATTCAGCCTTGACGAAAATGCGTCTCTTTTATACTCCTGTAGAAAAGTGTAGTAATTTCTGGAATTTCCGTAACACTGCCCCCCTCCCAAAGACTGCACGTCCCGGGCAGTGCAACCCTTGGTCAAGAAGCGAAACCAAACAAATTAAACAATCTAACATACACAAACTAATTTGCATATAACGATAAAATAGAAATATAGATTGCAAAATCAAGTGAGAAATATTTACAAATTTTACAAATATGTACAAATATTTATATACAAATATTTACATTACGCAAGTGCAAATTTTACAAGTATTTACATTTTAAATTCTAATATTACCGATAAGTGTGGTACTTGGCTAGCCTATTATAGTGCACCACCTTCGGTTTTGATGAAGGTGTTTTAGTAATCCTTACAACTACATCATTCAGCCGTTTTAAGACTGTGTACGGATTACTAAAGTTACACTGTAGTTCAGTGTAACTTTACAGTTTACTGTAAGTTACACTGTAGTTTGGAAGCGAGTCCTTTGCGTCGAACGGGATTCCACAACCTGATCTTGTCTCCTTCCTGGAAATCATGTTGTGTAGCCTTTGGATCGTACCTTGTCTTCATTTTCTCTGTTGCCATGTGAATCCGCTTCCGAGCAAAGGTATGTACGTCGTCAAATCGTGCCTGGAGATCTTGGATGTACTCCTCAGGCGATGAAGGCGCATCTGGTGGATAGCCAAATAGGAGATCACATGGGAGACGAAGTTCGCGTCCAAACAGCATATGAGCTGGAGTATAGCCGGTGGTCTCATGGACAGCACTTTGATAAGCCAGCAGGATCAATGGCAACTTCAAGTCCGAATCTTGCTGGTTCCTTGATACTAGAAGAGAGAGGTTATTCAGGATGGTACGGTTAAAACTCCACCATGCCATCCGACTGGTGATGTAAGGCCGTTGTCTGTGTTTTGCCTATGACGAGTACTTGACACAA
This sequence comes from Salticus scenicus, assembly GCA_963930645.1. NCBI lineage: Eukaryota > Metazoa > Arthropoda > Arachnida > Araneae > Salticidae > Salticus > Salticus scenicus. The sequence goes on along the minus strand of OZ005649.1, from coordinate 177,530,458 downwards.
TCGTTTGAAAACAGTAGATGTAAAGTTTGCACCTCGGTCGGTATGAAGTTGTAGGGGCGTGCCGTATATTGACACCCATTGTTGCACTAGGACCTCTGCGACTATGCATGATTCTTGATCGGGAATGGGATATGCTTCAGGCCACTTGGTGAAATAGTCCATCACGACGAGGATGTACTTGTTTTCACTGGAGGTCCGTGGCAAAGGACCCAAGATGTCGAGTGCAATCCATTCAAATGGTGCTCCTACGTTATACCGTTGTAGTCTTCCTCAGCTTCGTTTCTTTGGGCTTTTGCGTGAACAAGCATTCACAGGATTTACACCATTTTTCCACGTCCTCCCTTGCCTTGTACCAGTAAAAGCGTTCTCGAACTTTCTGCAGAGTCTTCATCACCCCAAAACGTCCTCATGTTAGGCTACTATGCAGCTGCTCTAGAATATCTAGAATCTTTGATCTTGATAATACAATCTGCCATCTGAAGCTTTTCCCATCATCAGACTCCCAAATTATTTCTCTGATTCTTCCACCAGTAGTTTTCTTTCGGGATTTTTAATAGTAAGTATAGATGATTAATTAAGTTAAAAAATTGTCATATAAATATACTGGTGAAACAATCAGGTAAAAATTTAAGCGGGTCTATAACTTCCGTGACCATACAGTGCTATCACATAGCTGCCAATATTTTAATTTATTCCGCCTGTTTTCCCTGATATGATAACGTAATAATATGTTTCTATTATTACAGGGTTCGTAAGGCCAAGCATTTTTGTAGGAGTCTTACACCAATAATTTTTAGCGATAAATTTGTTTTGAATTTTATAGGCTTCTATTATAACAAAATTTATAATATACGTTTAGTGGTTGAAAAGATCAAGGAAAATGTAGGAGCGTACGAAATGTTACTTAATAAAGGTGCAAAAATGGTATTAAAAATTCTGAAAGAAAAATATTGGTAGATGATGACCAAGTACAACTAGCAGAGCCCGAAGTTTCCATCATTTTTCAGGATACCTTCACGGATGAAAAAATATTGCCAGGGATTGTACTCTCCGCCCTTTTATCAGGACACTCTCATGAATGAGAAATTTTCAAACTTATTGCTACCACTATTTTTATAAAATGATTTCTACCTTGTATAATCATGGCACAATACTATAGATATGCTACATTTATTTCTACATTAAATTAGTGGTGGCAAAAGTGGCCGAAATTTCTGATCTCTGTCCTGAAAAAAGAGCGGAGAGTATTGCCCTTTTGATGCCACTAATTTAAATAGAAATATTTATCCTGTTTTTGCGGTAACGTATAAGGGTTGTATCGCATAAAGTTTGTAGCAAATCCAGTGACGCTTTGTAAATAAAGTTCATTGAATGCATTGTTTTATAGAAATTGTTTATTATCTCTTATAATTAATTTTAGTTTTACATACTATTTAAAAATATATGAGCGATGTTTATTTATTTATTTTTTAAATATGATGTTAATTTTACAATAGGTATTTAAAGTTTATGTTTCACATGACATGTATATAATCTCTCAATCATTACATCACTTACCAATGAAAAATACATGGTTTGAATAATACACAGGCACCTGTGGTCCATGCAATGAGAATAAAACTTCTAAGATGCACAAATTTCATCATAATTTCAATTAAATTTTTCTTAAAATATGAAAAGTAACTGTAAAACATATAATTTGTAATAATTGAAAGTGTAACATCTTCGTCCATTTTACATGACACCTTCGGGGATGCAAATTTCCGTCTTTTTCACTGCTACCTTTTTTATATAGAAACCGTTACCTCATTTTTTTAGTGATATGTCATGATTAAATAGTATAGACGTTATTATGTAAAAATAATAGTAGCAAAAGAAGGGAGAAAGTTCTCATTCCTGAAAACGAAGGGAGGAAAAAAGGGCGGACTTCGATATCTGTTTTATTTTTATTTTTGGAAGTCAAACACAACAAATTTTGAAATGGAATGAAAATTAACCAGCTACGATATATTTAAATAATTATTTGTGCAAGAAAAAGTAATTTTCAGGTGAGTAGTAAATGAGAAATTTGGGGGGGATAGGCTAAATTAGCTATCTTAATTTTGCCATTAAAACGATCTAAATGATCTCATTTTACACGACACCTTCAAGAATGCAAATTTTCGTCTTTTTCACTACTGCCTTATATATATATATATATATATATATAAATCTTTACCAAATTCTTTTAGTGATATGCCGGGATTGAATAGCATAAACATTAATATGTAAAAAAAAAAAAAAAAAAAAAAAAAAAAATAGAAAAAAAGAAATCGGGCGGGAAGGATTTCTTATTCCTGAAATGTCGGGAATAAAAAAAGGACTCAGGAGGGCTTAAAACGTGTAAATTAGGTGAAAACTCGATATAAAATTTTTGGTCCGAATACAATACTTCCATTACTTACGGAAGTAGAGTAATGGAAGAAAAAAGATAATATAGGCCTGCGAAATTGAACAATTTTGAAAAATACAAGATACGTTTTCACTAACTTTTATGTTATTTGATGTGCTGATCTCGAAAATGACCTCAATTATTTTCCATCACGTCAGGATTTTTTGTAAAATAGGTATCGATATTTTGCTAAAAACCTATTCGAAAAGGAATTCTCTCGAAGATGTTTGCATGTATTATCTGGTAACAGAGCATCCATTTAAATCTATGTAAAATGATCGATTTTTGGTGAGGTAAAATGAATTTTCAGCAATCACTTTTTATTGTTTTAAACGGATGAAACCACTGTTGCCAGATTGCACGAATGCCTCTCATACAATAGATCAACAAAAAGTTCCCTTGAGTTTAAACTTTTTGCATTAAATTATGATGCAATATCTAAAAGAAAATCACTAGTCTAGTACTTTAATTTGTTTTTATTAAAGTAACTTACATAAAATAGAACAGACGACTGACTGAACAAGGGTAACAAATATTATGCATGTGTACATGAAAGTTTGAAAAAAAAAAGAAAGTTTTTCATTAAGTGTGTGATCTTTTTCCTTCGATACTTCTTTTTGACCTTTTTTTTTTTTTTTAAATGTTTAATCTCAGACTTATCTCATGTTAACATAAACAGCAGACAGCGAGCATGTTCTTGTCCCATCATACTTGATCCCAAGAAACATAGAACCTCCCAAGGAGGTCCATAAGATTTCTCTTTAACCACAGGACATCCCGAGGTTGCTTTTTGGAGAAGATGTGCTGCTAGGGATATTTGTGATCCATATTTTTGATGTCTTGATGAATTTTTTCACCCTGTTCATCGATGACTGATCTTAATTTTTCCACATGCACTGCAAATAAAAGGGTCTTAAAGTAAGACATAAAAACAACTCAAACATCATTTAAGACACGTAAATGTCTTAAAATGTACCTTAGACGCTATAGATATTTTAATTTAAGACAGAAATATGTCTGAAATATCAATTCAGACACAAAAATGTCTGAAACACGTAAATATGCGAATTTTCAGACAGCAAAATGCGTTTGAATTTTCAGACACTTGAGAAATTACTTATAAATTTTTCTAATGGAATCTAAGAAAATATGCTTATCCTACTTCTTTCCACATTCAATAAATATATTATTATTTTATATAGTAAGCAGTTAAACTACTTAAATTATGGTAGCTTTATGAAATTATATTTTTATGGAATAATACTCTAGGGATGTGAATGATATTCGCATGCTATTATCTTTAACACAATTCATAAACAAAATATTTAGACACAAAGATTATTTTGTTCGAAAAAAAAAAAAAAAAAATATATATATATTTGTCTTTAAAGCTTTCTTATATTAAAAGAAAAAGTGTGAAGACAAGTAATTTGTAGAGAAGAAAGCAAATTTATAAGTAAACAATCATGAATAATTTGGGCATATTTTTTTTTTCTTTCTGTCTTGTTATTATTCATTTAAAAACTTTTTTCTTTCACAAATTCACCTACATCTAAATGTAAAACTACAAATTTTCCTGTATTCATGATCACAGTTCGTTTTCAATTCAATATCACTTTAAGGAAAGAAATCGTTGTTATCTAAGGGTGAAACCTTCACATACTTGTTATGCATTATTAAAAGATTCTGGTCCTCTAAATATGAAACTTAAGATAATAATATTTATTAAGTTTAAGATACCATACTATCAATAGTTTTATGTCAAAAAATTAGAAGTAAAGCATAACACTGCGATTAGTTTCACGAAGACTGCAGCATATTATACCATAAAAACACATAATGCTGTATTCGACGATAGCGTGATTGGTAAATGCTTCACTCCGATGATGCTTGGCTCTCGAGGTTTCGGTTTCCTTAAATAGTATGAGTTCGAATCCCGACGCCGGAAAATGGGACATTTTTTTTTTCTTTCTTTTTTTATATAAATATTTCATTAATGCTCTAAGCCATTCTAACATACATTTTTAACAGAAAAACATAATCGCACGCTATATTTATTTATTTATATATTTATTAAAAAGCCTTAAAAACGGTAGTATTTTTAAGCCTAACATGGCGGTGTTTTTTAAGCCTAAAACATGGCGGCGTTTTAAGACACTTGCAATACCTTAATTTCTGATGCAAAAGGGTGTCTTAAAAAGTAAGACATTTTTTTTTCGCTTAAAAAATGACCATCCATTTAAGACACTTTTTAAACTGAATTTAAGACATTTACGTTTACAGTGTGTGAATGATGGAGGTGTATTTTGAAACTCACGGAGTAACCCGACGCTTGAAATATGTCCAGCTTATTCATTATAATTGCTTTATAGTCAGGATTTTTGTAATTACCCATAATTTTACTAATGACATCTTTTAAGGCAAGCCAAGCTTACTTTTCCTTTGTTGTCAAGCTAGTCTCAAATGCTTTATACTTCATGAAGTTGCGGACAAACAAGGATAACCTCTTTCAACTTAGATCGGATAAACCTGGAAGCTTTTTGCACAGGTATTTGAAACAATTGCCATCTTTTTGAAAAACTGAACCATTACGCCTAATTTTATATGCAGGTAAAAATATATTTTTGACTCAATTAAGCTGTTCCGAATCACATTCTTGGTTCCGGATTCAAGATTTTATCTTTTCGGCAATTCTTTTTTGGCCATTTTTACGGCAGATATTCATAAAAGTCCAAGTAAAATAGAATTTTTCAAGAAAACTAGACGTGATACAAATTTTTCGTTATTGTTCTTGAAATCAACACTAAAAAATACGTAAAGTTCAGCTACCATTTTCCTTGTATTTTTTTCATCGCAGGCCTGTGTAATTTTATCATTATGTAATACAAAGTTTACACAATAAGGGAATGTGCACGGTTGTGGGCACAGTTTTCATTTTCTCTTATAATTTTTGATAGAGTAGATATTATGCAAACATACGAATACCAATTTAAAGCTAGAACCCTTAGCTAACGCCTGATGAAGTAACTGTTTTGATTTGGTCAACTAGAAAAAAATTATTACTAATTTTGTGAAGTGATCATTTTTTGCCATAAAACATTTTGTACCCGGTTGTGGGCACACTTGAAAAATACGCTAAAAGTAAGGAAATAATAAGGAAAACAACCATAAATACAGAAAACAACAAAAATTATTCATTTTGAAAGGATTCAGTGACCGAAATAATAACATAAAATGGAATTTTTCCAATTTTGTTCGTCATCGTCTTCGTCCTCCAAATCAGAAGTGCAATGCTTGCAAATAAAATATTTTGTATGTACACTTCAAATGCATCAGACGATCACACGCGTCGAATTTGATTGACATGGCTCTTGTTAGGCATAGTGACAGGTGCTTCAAACAGATGACACAGAAGTCGACATCCTCAGATTGTTGAGACTCCAATTTTTAGGGCGTTTAGCCGGTACTTTGAAAGGTGGAGTTGCCTTACTTTCTCTAGGCTTCTTCTGGAGTGACTCAGATGCTGCAAGGAAGTCCATATTCTCGGCCAGTTGATTTTATGGATTTCGTATCCCCTAAGTAATCCTAACTTGCTTTAACCAGCGCATTTAAATCCATTTCGTTTGGATCGGTTGACTTTTTCATGGTTGACATTGTTAAAAAGCCTAAACATACTTATAAACACTAATAAAATATATGATTTTGATATAAGCTACCATACTTCACAGTTTGTAAGTCAAACACACGTTTTAAATTAAAAAAAAAAAAGTGTGTTCACAACCGGTTACATGAAAGTGCCCACAACCGGGAATGGCAGCCATTTTTATAATGGCAGAAAAATCAATTTTCGGTCCACATTTTGGCTGAATTCGATATTACACAAAAAAATATAAGGAATATACTGCATAAATATACCTCGCATTTACACTTTTGAATTAATTCACTTCGATTTATTACATTCTGAAAATATTTAAAAATCACTTTAGTGCTGCTTTTTCTCAGATTTTTTATTTTGATGGATTATTCACTTACTAAGGAAATGCATCTATTCACTTCGGTGTTAGCACAAAATCTGCGTACTGTCACAATAAATGCTTGACAGTACTCGAATCTACCATATTTGCTTTTTGTTTAATGGTATGGTGGGGTGCCCATAACAGGAGACATTCCCATATATATATATATATATATAGTGTTACCAGATGTAGTGGATCTTTTATTCAATAGTCACCAATAATTTTTAATTGTAACATTTGCATAATAACTTCGAAGATTGATAGTCTATTATGTATATCAAATATTACTTCTCAAAATTATTGGTGATTATTGTTTAAAAATCCCCCAGATCTGGCAGCACTATATGTAATATCGAAGAATCTTGTGGGTTGTCAGCTGTGTGTTAGGTATAATTTCTAAAGGCTTTAAAGTATTAATAAACCATCAAAGATTTTGCATATTTTTCGTTCTGGGTGATTGCTTTATGCCACCCTCTTTAAATAAAAAAGAAAATTTTAAATTGTTTTATATCTAACAATGTGTGTTTAAAAATTATATCAATACTATTTGACGTCTCGTAAAGCACAAGATTTATCAGGTAACTAATTGAACAGTTTTGATGTATTTGTAATTAAATGGTTGTGTTTGTATAAGATTAATTTAATTTTCACAAAGTAATGCTGAATAAATGATAACTGAGGAGGAATCTGCGCAAGAATATATGATTTTACCCAATATGTATTACTTTTGTAATCTGCCTAAACATTTAACATTTTTTATGCAACATTTCTTCAATATTTGTTCCTTGCTATTATTGACTTGTAAACTATTTTTTTCCTTCTTTGTTCGGTAGGTAACTGCTTTACACGGGAGCCATGTGCAAAAGTCACATTTAACTTCTTAATAAATGCAAGTGCACCTTTCTGCTTCGATGTTGCACTTGTGCCTAATTTTTTTGGCAAATGAAGAGATGTGGTATTATTTTGATTCATTTTTATATATTACCTGAAACTTTTTGCGAGATTTTTCTTTACTTTTTTCTTTATTTTCTTTAATTTTTTTTAGCCTTTTTTCTTTTTTTCCTTTCGTTTTCTTTTCTTCTTCTTCTTCTTTCTCTCTCTCTCTCTCTTTTTTTTTTTTCTCAGAATGTTTTTCAAAAAATATACCTTTTCTTATATTTTGACAAATTATTTTCTTTCAACCTCATGTATAAAGATTAGAAAATTTATGTTTTATTTTGCAATCAGTTTATTCGCAAAACTTGAAACTTCTCTATTTTTTATGTTATCCATCACATATTTCTCTTCTTTCTAAACCGAGTAATTTATCTTAATACACTTTGCTTTTGAACTGCTTCTATAAAAATAGAAAATAAATTGAAATAAATGAGAAGGTGTGGTTTTTCTTATAATACGTTGACTTTTTCTTTTTTTTTTTTCATCAAGAAAACATTAAATCACTCTTACGTTACAGTTTAGTTTAATTTTGGTAAATACTTAAAAAAAGAAGAAGTGGAAAAAGTTTAAGTTAATAAATAAGCAACTAATTTGCTAAAAAAATTTCTTGATAAAAAAAAGTGACTACAATGTGATTTAGATTTGTTGTAGTGAAATTAAGTGAACATTATTAAATTTCTAATGAAAATTTAGTGTACTGTTCTCTCTCTCTCTCTCTATTTATTATTATTATTATTATTATTATATTTTATATATAGGAGAAGTTAATGCAGCATTTAAAAAACTTTATCAAGTCCAAAATAATTTTTTTTATTTACCCTTTACTTCATTTTCAGCCGACTTCAAAAAAGGAGGAGGTTCTCAACTCAAGCCGTATGTATTTTTGCTGTTGTTCGTTTGTTTGTTTGTTAGCTCATAAATTCTGAACGGATGCTCCGATTTCGATACTTGTAAAGGTCTTGGTCTGAAATTGGTCCCATTGTAATATCTTTTTGATCTAAAAAAATACAGGGTGCCCAAAAAAATCAGTCCCAACTTTTTAAACTGCAAAACGACTGCAGCTATAGTCATAAAAGAGGTACGTAGATATAGTAAAACAGAATGCTTAAAACGTGCATTTGTGTTTTCACATTTTTTTTTCTGCACACTTGAACGACATTGCATATGTTGTAGCACAGCGGGTGACATTTATGCTACGTAAGATTCCAAGAATGGTTATTGTAAGCGGTCACATCGATTAACGCATAGACGTTTTAAAACGATTTCATAAAGGAGGAGGTTCTCAAATGAAATCTTTTTTTTTTTTTTTGTTGTTGTTGTTGTTGAGGTTTGTTAGATTATAACCACGTAAGAGATGCTGCGATTTAAATACTTTTAAATTTAATATAAAGATCTTAGCCTGAAATAGCTCCTAGTATGATTTCATTAAGCTCTGAACAAATTACAGGGTGCTCACAAAAGTCCGTTTTCATTTTTGCAACTGCTGAACGGCTGCAGCTACACAAATAAAAGTAATATTTTTGTATAGTAAAGTGGCCATGACAGTTTACAGCTTCATCTGGTAGAAAATGCGGAGTTAGCATTTCTATCTCGAAAACTGTACGAGGTAGGAGAAAAAAGTTAATTACAAAGTTGTAGAGTTTCATCGATTTAGTACAGAAAGACACCTTATAAATATCTTATATTATTAAAATCTGTGCGCGCGCGAGCGCGCGCGTGTGTGTGTGTGTGTGAATGTCTATCTGTAAGAAACGGCTTGAAGCAGCTAAGGCTCGGCCGCTAATGGTCGCACGGACTTCGAACAGGTACCGTCGCACGGAGAATTTATCGCGGATGTACGTTATCTAATTTGCTAAACGATGCGACCCTAATTAGCTGAGATATCAATCAAAATGTCGACCCATGTCAAATCAAAAAACGATTGAAAATCGCAGGCGACCGTCATTTTGTTTTAATTAATTAGTGAATTTTTGCAGTTAAAGGAAAAAAAAAAAAAAAAAAACTATAAAATTAATGGTAAATAATGATGCAACAAAATAATGATGCGGTTACAACTGTAAATAATAAGAAAACACCACAGAACTGGCGTTTTGAAGTAATAAATAAAAACTCTGAATAAACACCATAAAATGCAATAAACTCGCAACAATTGTTTCAAGCCGAAAAAACACACGACCCTTCGTCAGGAGAATAACTTTTGTGCGAGTGCTGCAATCAAAGCGGCAACGCACAAAATTAAATTGTATTATGTGAAGAGCAAAAATATATAAAGACGAAAGTAAATATAAATACTGGTGTGATCAGAATTATCAAATAAATATCTTTATGTATTTTTGCTCTTTACTTAAAACGGTTTTGTGCGTTGCCGCTTTGATTGTAGCACTTGTGCCTACTTTGTTCGCCTGACGAGGGGTCGCGTGTTTTCTTCGTATCGAAACAACTGTTGCCAGTTTATTGCATTTCACGGTGTTTATTCAAAGTTTTGTACTTATTACTTATGTAAATGTTTAGATATAAATTTTTAAATGTCTTTTTCATTTATTTCAGTTTTTTTTAATTGAAAATCTCACAATGAGGCAAACATTTCTAAATACATTCAAACAATAGTAAGCCTTTTTTTTTTTTTTTATACTATTTTACTTCTCAAAATAAGGCCGAATCTTGACATTCATGAGAAGCTTATTTCTTATAATAGATCCGAGTAGGAAATTCTCATTTCTAAGTTTTTTTTTTTTTTTTTTTTTTTTCTTGTTTAATTATTTATTTCATATTCACTCTTGTAATACGTTTTTGAAAAGTTGTCCATTTTTCATAGAAAATAAACACGAAGAAGAGATAAGCTCTTCTCGTACTCGTAATTCACGTGATGTCACATATATAATTCGGCGTAATATTTGACAAAGCATTCATATACGATAAAGAGTTCGTCATGTTGGAGAGCATAATTTACAATATTCAAGAGATTTAAAAAATAAATTAAAAATATTTATCGTAACGCTTTTCATGAAATTAAATTATTAGTAATAATGCAGTCGAACCTCGTTAACGTGAACACTGTTAACGTGAATTACTTTTAACATGAACTGTTTCCGCAATCGCCGTCAATATGAAGACTAGTATAGTTATATGAAGATTAGTTGCTGATAGCATGAACTACTGATGTCATGAACACTTTTTTTTTTTTTTAAATCCCCTTTGAGGATTCACGTTAACGAGGTTCGACTGTACTTTTTTTTCTAATATTCTCATTTTTGAGAAACCCAAGATTCCCGCATTTAAGTATGCATCCCTTCGTTTTTGAGAAAAATGTTCTAAAAAATATATGAGGAGGCTTATCTTCACATTCTTAAGTAGTTAATTTTTAACAGCGAGGGAGGGGGTGGTCTAAGCAACTTACATAATATTTTTGCAATTTATAATAAATTAACCATTATTAGAACTTAGTGGTTTATTTTCAATACAATAAAAAATAAAAAATAAAAAAAAAAATAAAAAATGATTGAAACATATTTTTTTTTTTTAGTATAAATGGTCGATAGAAATGCTCGAAAATATTTAAAAATTTTGCCTGTTTAAAAAGAGTTAAAATATTTAGTTGTTCAAAATACCGTAAAATCCCGAAAGTAAACCCCCCCCCTTTTTTTGAAAAGCAAAACGGATAAATTTAAGGGGGGGGGGGAATCAAGATTCTTTTAAAAAAATGAAGAAAAGAGAGGGGAGGTGAAATTCGATGGATGGGGTACTTTCGGGATTTTACGGTAATTACTTAAAAGGAAATATTAAAGGTAATTCCTTACATTAAAGGTAAAAAAAAACTGTGTAATGATTCCATTGATAACATGCATCCGGCACTTTATGAAAAATTAGTTAAATTAGAAATAATTATAAATATTAAAACTTAATTCAATTCCAAACTTAACTTGCAATGCCGACGTACCGTAAGTGCGCCCGAAGATTGGATGTAGCTTTGTTGGATGGAGAAAAAAAAAAGGGGGGGGGGGTGTTACTTTCAGGATAACGGAGACATTTCACTTTCAGCGAGAAAAGGGAGGGGGGGGGTTACTTTCGGGATTTTACGGTAGTCTTATTGTACATACTTTTGTTGATTTTCTGTACATATATAAAAAAAAAAGGGAATTTTTTTTTTTTTCAAATGCTCTAATTCTGAAAACTTTATCAAACGTTTATGATAATATGAACCTTAAATAACTTTGCATCCTCAATAAGCACATAAAAAAAAAAAAAAAAAAAAAAAAAAAAAGCTTTAAGAAATGAAAAATCGAGAAACTTCCTGATAAGCCATCCAAGAAAGCAAGTGCATGTACCCTTAACTTTGTCATTCAATCATAAAAAACCAAATTTCTAAAACGGAAAAGAACTATTTAGCTTTTGAAATAAGGAAATTCTGAAGATAAAAATTTTGAAAATTCAAAGTATGGAGATTTCAATTTTGTACTCTTATAATGAGCAATTTTATTCAAACATTTTAGTCAAAGCGACTGATTGTAACGAATAAGTGGCAGAATAAAAGCTGAAGAATGAAATTTCAAAAGTTCAAGATAGAATAAATTATTAAAATTTAGTTTATTGATTTTTCCAATCTTAAGAATGAATTCAAAACATGCCGAATTTCATTTTCCGGGAACAGTATTGTCTGACATAGTTTTGGAAAAATTCGTTTCTCGAATAAACTTAAATTAAATCTGTGTCATATAGAAAATATTTGCGATGAAATCATTTTGAATGAATTCTGACAAAATTTTAGTTTTATAATCATGTAAAAATTTTATATAAATACTAAATATGCTAGGTAAAAATAAATTTTCATTCAGTTTTTAAATATATAATTTAAATTAAAATATTAGCATGAAATAATCAACAGGTAGTATGGTTGTACATTTACAGCTGTTAACGTTTCTCTACATGGTTCTGGCAAGTAAGCTGCCTCAATATTTTTGTGTAATCTTACACAAAATTGCTACAGCACATTCGTGAAAATATAGTGGACCGTTCTTTGATTTTTTTTATTTCCAAGATCAAAATACCAGAAAGATTCTATTTAATTCGATTCGGTAAGGAATTCAGTTTGATAGGAAAAAATCTTTTATTTCTGTCTTTTTTTTTTTTTTTTTTTTTTTTTTAAGGAAAAAAAAAAAAAAAAAGATATGAAAAGATAACCGTTAGTTACTTTGCCAACGCATAATTACATTATGGTAAGCCCTTTAATTGCTCATATTTAAAATATTAATACAGTATTCCAACGATTCTCTTCTCTGTAAATGAATACTTAAGCATTTCTTAATAATGAAAAAACACATCATGTTTATGGATATTTGGTTTCAACTCCCCATTTTAAAATCTTTCTAATTATTGGTTATATTTAAATAGTTTTTTTTAAAGATAGCCTTTTTTTTTTTTTTTTTTTTTTTTTTGTCAAAATGCATAATTTAAAAAATTAATTCTCACTCAATTTTTCATGTAATTTAAAAGTAAACATTTATGTTTAACAATGTTATCGACAAGAACATACTATTTATTTATTAAATGAACATAGGACTTAAGCATTATAGAGTATATTTTAAATGTTGAATGGAATATGGCGACAAAAATAAGTGCTAATGTAAGTACTGATAAAATTTTATATAAAAAAATATATATTTATGCCTGAACGCTATTAATTCATTTCACATTGGCTAATACTGAAATATTATTAATGATATTTTGAATTCAATCCTAGAATGTACAACATGTCAAATAAGTTTTAACGCTAAACATAGTTAAAAGTTCTAAGAGATGAAGTAAAATGTTTTTTGCATTACCGATTCTTACTTATAAGATTCCGTACATAAATAAGTAAATAAAAAATGTGGCTCTCTGGTTGACTGTTGGCATATCTACTTTTTAACTTACTGAAAATTTCTCATTCTAAATTTGCTGTCAATCAATTACCGTATAAACGAATAGCACATATCTTTGAAAATAAACATTAAATAATCTAAGAAGAGTTTGATGTGCCCCCCCCTCCTCCCCTGCCACCATCATTCATGACATAGTATCTGTCGGTGAATGTTCTGGCTAATTTTGTCGGCGACTGATTAGTCGGGCTTTACTTTTTACCATTTTCCGGGAATGTAAATTTGGCGTAACTTTGACAACACTATATTTATATAGCAATATTTTGTAATAATTTTCTGTATTTGGATTCTTCAATAAAGAAGAAAATTTATTATTCTTAAATAATGGTGTGAAATCTTTGCCTGATTTCCTCACCTGAATTACAGTTTGCACATTAGTACATTGTTTTTTGAACAGCTATTACCTGACTTACATCATTCTGTACCAGAAAATATGTGACTTAGCATGTGGTGACTCAGTATGACAGAGGTTGTCCTTACCCATCTCACCGCCTTTGAAAAGGGCAACATTTTAATGTTTTTTTTTTTTTTTTAAATTTTTTGAATGTATTAAAATAATGCTTATTTAAAGTTGAGAATAAAAATGTGATTATAATCCTTATGACTATTATCTAAAATCTTGAAATTTGAAAAACATGCTAAATTATCATAATTGCCACATTTTGAATTGTAAACGGTCTGTGCAGCTCAACAACCGGATATATCCGTACGCGGCAGCCAGACGTTTAAAATGAAAGAAAGATGCATCGGTGTGCCTTTTGGTCAGTAATTAATCTAACTTGGACCGTTTGCCTACATCCAAGTTTTTTCATATTTAAACAGATCATTTTTTTTTTTTTTTGAATGACACTTAAAGCTGTTGAGAATCTTATTGTCGAGAATATTTGACAAGTGTCAAATGGATGTTATTGCTGAAACGTCAGTGGAGGCCCTCTGTTGAGACTCAAAACGGTTTTGGGCTGTGTCTGTCTGTCGCGCGATAGCGGCCGCAAAAATAGCGCTATTGACTTGAAATTTGGTACACATGTTCATGAGCCCCACGAAATCAGCTGTATAGTTTTTGGTATGTATTCCATTTGTAGTTCGTATACAGGGACACGCAAAAGTTTTTCTTATCATTACGGCCTATGGGAGGAATTTGTATGTATCGGTATAGTGGCCACAAGAATCACGCTATTGACTTGCAATTTGGTACACGCGTTCATGTGCCCCACGAAATCAGCTGTATTGTTTTGGGTGAGTATTCCATTTGTAATTCGTGTACAGGGACACGCCAAAGTTTTTCTTATCATTACGGCCTATGGGAGGAATTTGTATGTACCGCGATAGCGGCCACAAAAACGACGCTATTGATTTGCAATTTGGTACACATATTCATGAGCCAAACGAAATTAGCTGTATAGTTTTAGGTGTGTATTCCATTTGTAGTTCGTGTACAGGGACACGCCAAAGCTTTTCCTATCATTACGGCCTATGGGAAGAATCTGTATGTACCGCGATAGCCACCGCAAAAATCAAGCTATTGACTTCCAATTTTTGCCGAAACGTCAGTGGAGGCCCTCTGTTGAGACTCAAAAGGATTTTTTATTCCGTCTGTCCGTCTGTCCGTCTGACGTGCAATAGCGGCCGCAAAAATCACGCTATTGACTTGAAATTTGTTACACATGTTCATGATCCCCACGAAATTAGCTGTATAGTTTTGGGTGTGCATTCCATTTGTAGTTCGTGTACAGGGACACGCCAAAGTTTTTTTTTTTATCATTACGGCCTATGGGAAGCATTTGTATGTACCGCGATAACGGCCACAAAAATCACGCTATTGACTTGCAATTCGGTACACATATTCATGAGCCCAACGGAATTAGTTGTATAGTGTTAGGTGTGTATTCCATTTGTCGTTCGTGTACAGGGACACACTAAAGTGTTTCTTATCCTTAGGGCCTGTGGGAAGAATTTGTATGTACCGCAATAGCGGCCGCAAAAATCCTTCGATTGACTTGCAAATTGCGTACACGTTCCAGCTTTGCGTATAAGTAGCTGTATAATTTTTATTGCTATATTGTTTATAAACTGTGTACAGGGACACGCCAAAATTCTTAACATTACGGCATATGGGGTGAATTTCGTTTAAACACATTTTAATATCATTACTTTGCAATGAAGAAAATGAAGTGAGTAAGATGCAGTGAGTAAGATGCTTAAACTTATGTTGTCTGAAGGAAATATGTGCTCTTAAGCTTTCTAATTAATATACAGGACCTTACAAAAGTGTTCTAACAATATCACATAGTCATCCAAACGATGTTAAATTTGGAACACTAATTAATTTTAAATGCAAAATAAGATGAAAAATTTTTACTGGTGTATACAGTGTTTATGGTTTGTTTACAGAGACACAGGAAAGAATTTCGTAACATTAGAGCCTAAGGACAAATTTTTATTTAAGCGCGCACAATTAATGCGTTTATGCTGAATTGAACTTAATAAAATTAACATACATTATAAAGATGTTTGAAATCATGTTTACTCTTTAAAAAGTTTATGTATAAACTAAATAATTTATGGGACCACACAAAATAATTCCGAGTATGTACTGTAATCATCCAAATGATGTCAAATTAGTTTGAAAAAATAATGAGCTATAATTAATTAGGTTTATTCTTATTATTGGCGTTTATAATGACTGTGGCTACTTTTCCAGGATACATAAAAGAATTTCGTACTATTACGGTCTATAGTCGGTATTTTTTAAACGTTTATTTTAACATGGTTACACCCCATCAAATATAATGAAAGTTTATTAGAATTTTAAAAGCATGTTTTCCTGTTGAAAATTGTGTTCATAGAATTGGAAATTAGTTTAAAGGTTACGCAAAATATTTCTGATATGCTATCTGATTTTTCTTTTGTATGAAATTTGGTAGTTATGAAATTCGGTATTTATGAATTTCAGGAAAATAACACAGGACTGTCATTTATCAAGAATGTATATTGTTGCGAACATGGGGGTTCGTAAGTTGTCCGAGAATGAAAGGCGAAACTTGCAAAAATTCAGTGATTTATTCACAGAAAGTTCCAGAAAAATACAGGTCTATAAACCAAGTATCAGCTTCAATTCAACCAGTAAAGAGAGCTTAAACAACAGCCGTTAACAGCAAAACAACAGTACAAACTCTTTAGCAATAACACATAAAGCAAGTCTCATCCAAAGAAGCTCAAAGCAAAGCAAGCATTTGACGAAACTGACACAGATCTGAGACTGACCGCTTTGGCGAAAATAATGCTCCTTTTATACTTTTCTATGGAACACAGACTGTTCTGGAAAATTCTCGTATCACATCAGCCAATGAGATTAGAGCTTCCATATTTGGTATATCCCTAATAAAGATTTTCTCGCCAATGTCGCCAAAAAATCGCCAAGGAGGGAAACAGTCGTCAAATTTGGCGCCAAATCCCTTTCTTCCCTTTTTGGAGATTTTTAATGCGTTTTCAAGGGAAAATTAGGCTATTTTAACGCTAAAACGACTAGAAATGCACAAAATTAGCATTTTATCAACTTACTAAACCTCTTTGAAAGAAATTATGAAAAATAAAATCAATTATTTACAATTCCGTAACACTTTATATGATATACAAATAGGTATACAAAGAGAGATACAGCAGGGGGTTGAGGGGGGCGGCAGACCCCCTCAGGAATGTATCTGATTATGGTAACAAGTTGATCGAATCAATATATACTATTATATAATAAGGAATAAATAAAAATGACCTATTGAATAATGTCTGATACAAATAGGACGTTGAGGCTCCTGATCTGCAGATCCACTAGTTGTAAGAATCCTCTATTCTATTGCACATCCAAGCAAAACCAGATAAATTCGTGCATGCCCGCCAGTATAATGCATGGATTATTTGTTAGTGTGAAAACTTCGGGCATCTTTTGTAGCTTTTTAAAAGGAAATTACGCATTTGCATTACTTATACCTATACAGCACAGAATGTTTCCGTTAGGTTGCAAAAATCTTACAATCTTTCATTATCGTAACACATTTAGGTATGTTCTCTGATACGACCTTTCTGAATCATTCGCACTTTTCGATGTTCTACCTGTAGAGTGATAGAAACGTTTCTGTTACATATCTGATTTTTTTTTTTTTTTTTTTTGTTACGATCGCGGCTATTTTTTACGTTTTTTGAAGCTAATCGATTTGAAACTGCCAGTTTCGAAATATTTCTTAAATATTTACAATGTTTTGATGTTATCTGATTGTTATGTTTCTGAAACATTTTGTACGGTTATAGGGTATGCAGTGTATATTTCTGGTAGGAGATACCGGAGCTAATTGGCACAGATTTTTCTTTTTTCTTTTTCATTTTTTTCTTTGTACAATACGTAAAGCAATTCTGATGAATACATCAAAAAGCTTATTTCTATGACTACAAAATCATGAATAACCCATCAATTAAATGTGTATTTAAGTAAGCCCCAAAATACCTTTTCTAAAAGCTTGCAAACCATGCAGACTAATCGTGGGTGCGCGGTAAATTGGCACGGGGTGAGTTGGTAGAATCTAATATGGATAGAAGTAACTAGGCGAAACTCATCAATTTTTGAAAAAAAAAATATATATATATATTTTTTTCTTAATAACATTTAATCAAATATTTCTGCTCAATTATATACACAAATTATGAATGCACCATAAAAAATAAATTTTGCTTATTATTATAAATATCTACAGTAGAAAAGTAGCTCAGTGTTTAAAATCAACTACAAATGTAGGAGTTGCGGGCCCGTTTTATTTTATTTTATTTTGAGAAAATCGGTTTAAGTTTTTCACACTTTTACTTTGGTCAAACAAAATTGAATCATTCTCGTCAGACCATTTCCATCGCAAATCTCATTGCCACCCGACTTATCAATATTGCCAAAGTACAAACGGGCTTGATACTTCATCAAAACAATATCATTTATTTTATATTCAGAGTGGCCAAGAGATCCTTGATAATATGGGAGATTCCTTGTTTTGATCGATGTGACCTGTTGGCATAATTTTTTAGATTCTCCTGGTTGATATTAACTGTCAAATGAAAATCTTCACTATATTAATATAAGGAGCTGAAAGTGCTTCCCCATGGAGAGGTTCTTCGACCTTTGAACTATTATTATCCCTTTAACGCGCGCTGTCCTCGCTGCGAGGACACAAAATTCAAGATCCAGCTGCAAAAATTCATCCCGGAAATTTTTTAGCAAAAATTCACGTTTATAACATACCAGAAAGGGCCGGTTTTTTAAAACTTCAAATTTAAAATTTCTTTTAGTTTAATTTAGTTCATTAATTCCGGTGGCAGTATAGTTTAAATGATCCGAATTGTCTTGCACCGCAAAGGGTTAAGGAAGGCTAAGATGTATCATGGTTATGTTATATATGTTGTGCCATAACTATGTTAAACATATATATATATATTTTTTTTCGCGACGCTTCCATTCAGACTGAAGTTAGGGTGGATGGTGCATCTATACATTCACTACTTTTACGACGACAACGCTGTTGCTTCGCGGTGTCAGAAAGCTGTGTATGGCAGAAACCTAGCTTCTTATGCCAACAAACCTTGATCTCTTATAAACTTTGTTTACTGTTATTTTTTTCATATTACCTCTAAAGACTACTCTTTTATTTCTACTTATTTATAGTGAAATGCATTTTAAAATATAGAAGAAGACGACATTTGTTTTAGGCCACGGTTTTTATGGAATTCTTAAACTTTTTTTTAAGCCCTATTTGTAATTGAACTTTATTTATAAGACATCCTAGATTTAGAAATTACTACTCAATAAAAAACATTGAAAAATGTTCTATTTCCGATACAATGCATTTACATGTAATTAAGAAAATATATCATTGTTTAATTTTTTTATTTCACAACTCACTCTACTGCATCTTATTTTTTACTGCGGCACAGAATAAACTGTTAAAAATTTCAATAGAAAACTCGGTGTAATGCATTATCTTAAGTCTTATGTAAAATTACAGAGAAAAATAAACGGAGATGTTAAATAACTTATTTTTATATATTCGCTTTAATAACTAATGTTAATTTAATTAATTATTGGTGAGAATTTATTTCGGACTTAAAATGCTTTTTCTAAAGTAGTAACAGTCATTTTTTATTTTAATTAAAAAAATCAAATAATAAAATTAGGTAAAAATACAGAATAAAGATTGAGAATCTCGATTATTCACTTTTAACTAAGAATTACTGTAAATTTACAGAGACTCTGGATAAATATTTACATTAAATTTACCGAAATTTTTAACATTGTAGATGGCAATATTTAAGGCTAAGCGGTGTGGGTGGTATTTTACGTGTTTTAAACAACATGACAATTACTTTATGCAGAGTCATGGGGATGCTTTTCTAAAGCATATATCAATATGTTTCTAGATATTATAAAAGCATAGGATTTTTTAAATCATATTTCAGTATGTTTTTTTTTTAATAGCAATTGTAAAAGGAGAGGTAAATTATACTTAATAATTACAACCTTGCACAAATTTTGCATCTAAAAGAATATTTGATTAGAATACATTTTACAATTATAGATCGAAGATTTAAGAAATACATTATTTCCTTAATTATCAATAACCCAGTATGATTATAATATACATACAATATGGTTAGCAATATTAATTATAAATTATATTAAATTACCTTAAACTATATTTCTTAATTTTACTAATCCATTATTAAGTTCAATTTTAAATGATTTTTAACAGTATGCACCTAATTATCATTTAACTTACTATACTATAACTTACAATACTACTGCATATGTAATTGTAAGTGATTTATTCACTTTTTTATGTTACATTTATAATTTCTAGGACATGATTTCAGAAAATATTGATTTTAATCATTTTAAACATTGCATTAGAAAATTACATATCATGCTTGAAGCACAATAAAATGGTATCTATAAGTTTACAAATCAGTGCGTAAACTAAATCGTTAGCAGTTAATGGGACTCAGTATTACGTTTGCTTAGCATTAATTTGATTAATCATCTACCTAACTGTTACCTCAGAAAGCTATTTCAGATCTATACAATCAGTAATTTGAACAAGCTTCAGCATGACAGAGAATAACTGCTAAATATCAAGTGTCAATAAATATGAATACAGATGTGTTCAAATATTCACAATAAGTATCGGTATATTATACAGTACAAAAATATGATTAAGTCAAGATAGATGAAAAACTTGACCGCGACAATATCCATTCACATTTCTGACGAGTAGCGAATTTGTATATGCATAGATATATAATATTAATTTAAATATACCTATTCATTAGTTTTAAGGTCTAAAAGAAAAATAATTTTTGTATAAAATTCAATATTTTATTCTTTTTACTAATGAACAAATTCTGAGTTTACATATATACATATAGACAGATAGATAGATAGATCAGGGATGGAGCACAGACTCAGAACTTATACCACTATCAATGTAACAAAATTTTCAACTTCTTAAATCAACAATATATAAGTAGAGAAATTTTTTAAACAAATACCGGTATGAATTCTACGCCAGTGTTCCATCCCTGATCGATACCAGATGCTTAGTGCTATCAGCAACCAAATACAATTAATTACATAACATACCTCTAAATAAAATAAAGTTTTGAAATCTAAAATATATTAATATTGAAGTAATTTAAATCAATAAATTCAGCTCTCTGCAACACACGTACAAGATATAATTTTTCATGCAATCCCTTGATCCTACTAGTTATATTTAGGAAAAATATCTCCACAATTTATAAAGCAATTCTCTTGTAGCTGGAATACAGAATCAGGGATGGAACACGGGCGCAGTATTCATACCACTATCAATGTAAGAAAATTTTCTACTTCTTAAATCAACGATATTATAGTTAGGTAAATTTCTTAAACAGATTCCGGTATGAATTCTGCGCCCGTGTTCCATCCCTGCAAAATGGATCAACATCAAGTCTGATTTATTTATTTTTTCTTTTCTTTTTGTTTCTTAAAATAGCTAATCATACTTATGATAGGTAAGAAAAAGATTTTAAATACCCTTTTCTTTTTTTTTTTTTTTTTTTTTTTTTGGACTTACATAAACTTAAGTACCTTTTTTCGTACTTAGCATAAATAAATACCTTTTTTTGTACTTAGCATACAAATACATAAAAAGAAGTGAATTAAAAATATTGAAACTTAACAATTTTTCAATGAGAGATACTTAAAAGGTTCACCCAGTGCAAGTTTGACAACATTTCAAGATTAAACAAAAGTTTATGAAGATAAACAAAGCTTTTCATTTACTACCAAATACCAATTCGGATGTTTGAGGATTTGTTTTCCTGAATAAGCAATGCACTCAAAAGAAAAATTGAAAACTCATGATTTCTTCCATATTAACTGCAGAGATGTTATAAGAATAATGATGTTAAAAATATAATTTCATTTTTATAATATTTATTTAATTATTTATCTATAATAATAAAAGGAAAGCTTTGTCTGTCTGTCTGTCTGTCTGTTCTTTTATACGTTCAGCCCCTACTGAACGCAGTACAAGAATTGACATACTGATGCTCTGGAGCCTTTCCGAGTTCCTCTTGAAAACAGAATTTAAAAATTTTAATTTGTTGTGGAGATATTAATTAAAATGTCCACTCATGTCTAATCTAAAAGCGATCTCAATGACTGAGAATTTACCGCCATCGCATAAAAAAAGATATTTTAACAGAATTAAAATTAGAAAAAGTGGAAAATAAATTAGAAATATTTGTCCGATCGTTACGATTTCGGTACCCAATGAAAGGGGAATTTTTTCTGAATTTAAGTGTGCAAGCGGCTTACCGGTACAACAATTAGATTTTTTTAAATTAACTAAAGTATGAATTTTTTGTGGCAACATCATTTCAAATGCCAGACGGCGTCTGCCATGGAAAAGGAAATGATAGTAACAGATCAAGATGTCACGTGTTTTACAGTGGGGATAAAAATTGCAATTTTCAAACTTTTTCAAATTTTCATTCACGTTACATTTGAATTAATATTCGGCTTAGACAGCATATTATAAAGCTACTGTTAACTTTTCATGAAAATATCCGGATAAACAAAAAAAATTAGATTAAATTTTGTTTTATATTTTGCAGTATATATTTTAAATTGAGATATGACGTTGAAATTTCGTAATATTTGGTTTTAACGCCCGATAATTCGATTCTGAATATTTTTGAAAGTGTAGAATTATTAGGAAGGGCTTGAGGATGAGTGGGGGAGGGGCGAAGGGAAAAAAAAAAAGAGTTACAGCGTTTGAAATTGGTATTATTAGGTTCTAAGGAAAGATACATCGATTGCGAATATTTTCAAGTGTAAAATTATTAGAAGGGACGGGAAGGGGGGGGGCAAAAACGTAGAAAAGAACGGTTGTTTCGGAGAAAAAAACGGAAAACCCAGAACGCCTTTATTCTTTTATATTTTGCAGTTTCGAATTCTGATACTCCTTTCACATTTCATACTATTGATTTTTAACAGTATTTACCCCGGAATTACGCAAGTTTCGGAGAAAAGCACGAAAAAGTCAGACATAAGTCGTTTTATAATAGTGTTTGTATCATTTGTGTATCTCAGCTTCTAATTAGCATAATTTCAAAAGTAATATGTCATTTTGAAACTTATTTGAATTGAATTTCAAGAGTAGACGCCACAAATTTTTGTCACCTTCCATTAACCGACTACCGTAAGTAATGGAATTCGAGATTTCACGTGATTTACACGTTTTAAGGTGTCCTGATTAGTTTTTTTTTTTTTTTTTTTTTTTTTTTTTTGTATCTCAACTATTAATTAAAATAATTTTATAAGTAATACATTATTTGAAAGCTTTGTTGATTTGGAATTGAACAGTAGATTACAGAATTTTCTAAAGCCAGATGGCGCTGTAATATTTTAAAATTTCAATATTTCGAATTCTGAATATGATTAAATTATTTTTAATGCATTATTCGAAAGATATTTTAAAGAGCTTTTATATTATCGAAAGTGGAATTCGAGATTTCACCAGATTTACACGTTTTAAGGTCTCCTGATTAGGTTTTCTTTTGTATCTCAGCTACTAATTAAAATAATTTCATAAGTAATACATCATTTTAAAGCTTTGCTGATTTGGAATTGAACAGTAGATTACAGAAATTTTTACACCCAGATGGCGCTACAATATTTTAAAATTTCAATATTTTGAATTCTGAATATGATTAAATTATTTTTAATGCATCATTCGAAAGTTATTTTTAAGTACTTTTATATTATCGAACAAGCTACATTAAATTTATCCAATAGAGGGCGCTAATGGCAATTATTCGAGATTTCACCTGATTTATATGTTTTAAGATGTCCTCAAGGGGCCAAAAAATTAGAAATTGAGTTAGACCGTTCAAAATTGGTATATATAGGTTTTGGGTGCCTACGAGTCGAATGAGGATATTTTCGAAAGTGTAAAATTAAGGAGGGACAGGAAGGGTGGTGAAGGAATACGCGCGCGCACCGAGCGTATATATGAATTCGTGAGCACTGCGCGCACACGGGTCTACGCTGACGAAGGCAGAGGGGACCCGGTGTGAGTTTTTATCCGATCATAAATGATTTTTTTTTTCTTTATTTAATTCCTTTTCTTAAAAATAGAAGTTTATGAGTAATAACATGGAATTTTAAGAATTCATAAGGGTGATGAAGGAATACGCGCGCACAAAGCTCATATATATGCATTCGTGCGTATGCATTGCGCACGGGTCTACGGTGCCGAAGGCAGTGGGGACCCGTTGCGACATTTTTCCCGAACAGAGTTTTTTTTTCTTTTTTTTTGTTTCACATGATAAAAATTAATGAAATTTTGAGAATTCATTAATTATAATGATTCATTTAAAAATAGTGACCAGCGAAGCGGGCGTAGCCTGCTAGTATGAAATAAAAGTAGCAAACATACAAACAGTAATAATTATCAACTTTAGATTTTTTTTTTTTTTTTTCGCAACCTGAAAATTTTATTTTATTTAATCAATGAAAACTGTTACAGAAACATGAAAAAAAAAAAAAAAAAAAAAAAAAAAATCCCTTTTCGGCAAGCTTAAAGGCAAAGGTAGATTCCTTTACGTTAATGTTACAAAAGTAAAGAAATATTACATTTGCATTAACACATACTTAGTCAATGGCTTTGTTACCACACATTGCACTATTTACGTCACTATTCTGTTTTTAAGAAATTTAATTATCAACTACTACAAATCATTCTAGTTAAAATTTTAGGCTAGATTTATTGGTCAGTAAATGATTCAATCTTTTAAAATCCAAGTTGATAATCATTCAACAAATAGAAGCCATAAATATATTTGGTGACAAAACTTACGACTTAGCAATGAAATTTGTGTTTTGGCGACAAAATTTGATAGTTGACGACGAAATTTTTTACTTGGTGATGAAATTCGTTATTTGATAACAAAATTTGACGATGAAAAATGGCAGCTTTGACGTCATTATATTTTTTTCCCACGCAAAAACCTCATACATACTTGCCTACCGTCTCATTATGAACCGTACAATTTTTAGTACCCGCCTTTTTTTAAACACCAATCATTTTGTAGAGTAACTTTAGTCTTATCTAATCGTAACATTTGGAGAGAATTACTCTAAAAATATAGTGGTGTGAGAAAAGGGGCGTTTTTTAGGGGGCGTTAATAATTGTATGGTTATTAATGAGATGGTTGGCAAGTATGCTCATATCTCTTCACAGACCAATATCTTGTTTCCACAAGATTAAAAATCAATGGAAGCTCTAACGTATTACCCTTAATTTCAATCGTAAATTTTAAATTCTTGCGTAAACCGGCGTTCTAAACTATTCACCACAGACGATATTTTTATCAAGACTAACGTATTATTTTAATTTCATATTTTTAAATGATTAATTAAAGCTGTTACCATGATTTATGTATTCAGTGATCTTTCTTATTATCGTTTGCATGTGACGTAAGCAACAGAATATAAATTTAAGCAATTAAAGCTATAGAAACAATCGGCTTCATCACAATTGACGAAAAATCACTTTTTAACTTGTAACTTTTAAGCAATCGAAGTTATCGAAAAAGTTTAAATACAAAAGTTGTTCTTTACGGTAAGGCGGTAATTTGCCTGATTTGAAGTATTTTCCTATTTTCAATATTAACCGTTTGCTCTGGAACGTCGCCCCCAGGCGACATTCTATCCATTACTTCAAATCGAACGTCGCTCGAGAGGCGCCATGACCACTTAAGTTACTATATATCTTATATTCACCAATAATGTCCTACAACTAAAAGTGCTGTAACAGGTGTAATACGTCGTTAAGAAAGAGACTCCACCTACATTTTTTATTAAGTGTCTTTGGGCGTTTCTTCCCTTGACCATTGGTAAATGGTCAAGAATGCATTACAAAATGTCACACAATGGAAAATTATAAAGCATAATATTCATATATAATGTTCGTAATACGTAAATATACATCAAATATAGAAATAAAATATTTATATTTAAAATTCTTATGTTTTGTATTTTGCATTTTTTATTAAAACTACTGTCGGATAGCTCATTATGCTTGTTAAAAGAAGGTTTGATCGCAAAAGGTTAATTTTCCATCACACTTCAGGCCCACAGATTTCGAAAATAGAAACTGGTCGACATGAAAGAGGCCACTGCCAAAATGAAGGCGCGGCTTTCGTAAAAATTGTATAAACTTGCATTTTACTAGCCTTTTATTACGCGGTGAGTATAACATAAGGACAGCCAGATCTTATATTAAACTAGATTAGCTAAATTAGATTTAGCTAGACTAGCTAAAAGTCGGAACCTACGAACTCTGCTGTACTTCTATACTTTTGAATAGTACACAATTCTACTCTTACACTCTTACACAATTCTAATTCTGTTCTCAAGCCACGCTCTTTCAAGAAGCATTTTCTAGTACGAAAAATTATTCCATTAGTACCGGAAAAATTAGGAAGATTTATATGCGGATCACCAAATATCTGGAAAATAGGTTCGAGTTGTTGGTTTACCCGTGCGATAAATGCATGCTTGCCAACCATCTCATTATGAAGGGTAGTACTTTTAGTCACCGCCTTTTTTTGTACACCAGTAATTTTTTAGAGTAATTTCATTCTTATTTAATCGTAACACTATTTGGAGAGAATTGCTCTAAATATAAAGTGGTGTGGGAAAAGGGGCGTTAACAAGTCTACGCTTATTAATGAGATGGTTGGCAGCCATGTAAATGCTTCGAGAGCAAACGGTTAAAGAAATAATGGGCAAATGAAAATTTTCCCCCTCCACCATTTTTACCCCCTTTCAGCTAGATGCGCCATCTACAAACTCGACCGAGATTTTTACTGTCCTGACAACATATCCCGATATGGTTAAATTTAAATAAAAATTAATCCAGTTATCGAGTTCACAAGTTAACATGGGAAAAAGCTTTATATATATATATATATAAACTTTTGAACCGAGCGGGATTTTGGGTTCTAGGGGTCATGATCAGTGAAGATATGAAAAACATTTCCAGAAGTCGTGTCATGAGAACCATTGCAATAGGTCGATCTCCTATAAGGAATCTACATAAAAAACTCTTTAAAATTTTTCGGCAGCCTAAAAGTGCTTAAATTAGAAACTATGAAAACAACACAAGTCCAAAATAAACAACAGTAAAGTATATTAGAAAAAATAAAAAATAAAACAAATATTTGATGAACATGTCAAAAAGTAAAAAAAAAAAAAAAAAGGTGTTAATAAAGAATAGAAGGTGTGCACTCGTCTATTGTTTAATTTTTAGATTGGAGCGATTTGTATCTCTAAAACAGCTCTTCCGATTTTCTTTAAATCTGTTCTATAAATTATATTTCAGTTGTTATTACCATATATGTATAAGTTCGTTACAAGAAGCAAATTGGTAGGCGTTTTATTGGCTAAGTGAATTTTATGTCTTCTGACCACACCATGTCCGGAAAGAATTTATAATATAGGTACTAGGGAAAATCATGTGGTTATTTTTTTAATTCTTCGCTTTCTTTCTTTTTCTTTCTATTATATTCTTTTTTTTTTTTTTTTTTTTTTTTTTTTTATCTCATTCTATTATTGATTTTTCCCAATTAATGTATTGCCGAAAATAACGTGTTTTTTTTTTTTTTAAATAATTATGAAAATATATTCAAAATATTTAATTGTTTTTAAAATCTATATGCTATTTTTAGACATACATAAAACGCACAATTTTTCAATTATATAGACATTCGCAATAATTAAAAATTTTGTAGATTTGATTCATGAAAGATTTTGCTTACTCACTTATATTCTTTTTCAGAATAATTTCACTAGAGTATAAAACCTGTCATTACATCATGCCATTTATAATTAGCAAAAATAATTGAAATCGGTGATACATTAGGAACATTGGTTTTGAAAGTTATAACATTTATCGAAAATAATATGATTCTAATAATTATAGGAAATTGGATATATAAATTTAAAATTATCTAGAATTGTGTTTTTAAAAGTGAGTACAAATTCATAATGCAAAAAATTTTAATGAATTCTTAAGGAATCTTGTTGTCATTATTTCCTGTTTATTCAGATTCATATTATATTTTACAATAAAATAACATTCTACACACAATATTTATTCTGATAGTTTAAAAAAGTGCACATATACTATTATGTTATATCTTGATATCTTCTTCATTCTCCAACAGACAAAAAAAAAAAAAAAAAAAAAAAAAAAGACATTGGTTGTAATTTTCTTCAAAAATACTGCTTAAAACGCTTAAGTGTTATGTGTTCGATATGTTCATGTTTTATGTGTTCGATATAAAACAATCATATAACCAACACCGGTTTTAACAAAAATAAAATCAAACAGTTTAAAAAGGTAAATTGTAACTTTTACAAAGTCGAGAGAATGCGCCTCTTGCGTAAAAAACCCCGCGTGTTAGATAAGGCATAATAAACGATCTGCAGAATTTTGTGATATACGCGTTGAATATCTTGTAATTGCGTGTACGATGTCTCAAAAATAAGATTTAGTTGAATTGGTAGTCTGGTGGCCTATGGCTGTTTTGATCCGATTAAGTGACAGAATTTGGAGTTTTTAAAAGAATAATTTTTATAATTTCGGTTTTTGGAAACTAAAGATATCGCCGAAGATCAGAACAAAGTGGTGATGATGCCACAACAGAAAGTGAGAACCAATATTTAACATTAATCGATAGAAAGAACTACAGCATGTACGCCAATCTATTGCAACAACATTATCAGAGGGCTACTAGTATCAGGGTTTCAATTCAAACTGTTTGAAACTTATTTCATAACGTTGGTTTGCATGCTTCCAAACCTATGGTTTGCATTTTACTAGGAAAGGACCACTGTGTTGCCAGCAAAGTTTTGACACAAAAACCTATTAGATGGGGATGAGATGAGTTGAGCTATGTGCTCTTCACGGACGTGTTCCTCTTAAGTGTACAATCTGACAGTAAGTTATTCTTGCCAGCGGCGGCTCGTGGACCGAAAATAGGTGAAAAGGCACTTCATCTAATGTTTTACACTGTATTCATTCATAGAGCATAAACTTACATTTGAATAAAATGGGTATATTTAGTTAATTTTTAGTTAAAATAATGCTTAATAAAAATTATGCATTAAAACTATTTAATTGTTATTTTTCAGCTCTTCATCGATTTTCGGTTCTCGAGCCGCCGCTGGTTCTGGGGTGAATCTGTCATTTGGAAAAATCAGACTCCTTTGTACATTATGGGCACAAAAGTGTCTGGTTTAGACGAGGCGGTGTGATGGTCTGGGTTAGTATCAATTACACCAATGCACAGAAAAAAATATATATATATACCGCTTTCATCTAGAACGAATAGGTGGTGCTTTTCTGAATCCCTAAACTAGAAATATAGATTTCCGAGCTACGAGTATAAGGCACCCCAATACACTGAGAAAAAAATTCTGTAACTGACATCTAGAATCTAAATTGTAGCTCTAGAAAAAACAGCTCCATGTCATTCTTATAAACTTCATATAAAAAATTTTCTAGTTCCCTTCGAAGGCGAATTCTAGAGACCTCTATTATAATTCTTAAGCGTTTGCTCAAGATATAAGCTTGAGCCAACGCTCAAGCTATAGGTTTGTCCTCGATAGTATTATCGAGGACAAATCTATTTGAAAATATCCCCAAATAAATGAGATTACAAGAAGCGGGTTTAAGCAGCTATTATCGAATTCAAAATTTAAGAATAACTGTATTCGATATCTATATACTAAATTTTAAATAAATTAGTATTCAACAAAATTGATTCTACAAATCTTCATCTAATCAAAAATTTCTTAATAAAAACAAATGGAATCATTTATGTTTCAATTCAATAATAAAAGGTAAGAAAAACTTACCTTCCTTCATCTATATTGTTCGAGGGATGAAATATTCGTTCTTAATTCAATAATTAGTGGAGACTTTCGCTAATTAAGCAATCATTTTCTTTAAATAAACTCATTTAATCTGGATAAATATACGATCACAAATTATTAAAGACATAATACTGATAAAATTACATAAATACCTAACGCGCGCTAACAATACACAATATTTACATTTTGAACTTAGAACATTCTTCTTCTTGCTATCGAACGCACAATTCCTCTCGTGCGCGCAGGCGCAGACGATCGGATTACAAAAAGTAGAAGTGGAAGTAGCGATTGTCGCAACACACTCTCACCTTTCAGTTTCGAGGATTTTTAGAGAAACTCAAACTTCACTTTTGGCTTTAACAAACGTCCCTATTTGTATCGTTTTTCAAGTGGAACAATCTCTACACGGATGTCCTTTACAGAACTTTTATCAACTGCCTCAGTAGGTTCAGTCACTGGAACAGACTCAGGTGGAGGAGTCACTGGAACAGAGTTCTTTTCAGGAGGTTGGGTATTCGACTTGGAATTTCGTGATGAATAGGGTAAATCAGCACAACTTACAGGAGTTACTTCTAGAGGAATTAATCTAAACACTGGACGGAAAAATTTTCCACCTTTCATTTTCACTTTTACTAGTCTAATATGGCTATCTTTAGATGGACAGAGTTCAATAACTTTACCGAGAGGCCAGTCAATTTTCTTGATGTTTTCACTGGATACTATAACGATATCACCAATTTGGATGGGTCGTTGATTTTTAGTAAATTTCGAAGATTGGCTAAAAGGCCCCAAATATTCAATTCGAAACCTTTTTCGTAAATCTTCTTTTATTCGATGTCTATAGGCATATCTTTTATTGAGAGATGATGAATCTAAGACATCAAGATCTGTAATGTCTGATTCTTTAATATCCCGTTAAAACATAATAGGAGTAAGTGGAGTTAGATCATTAACACCTTCGGAGAGGTAAGTTAAAGAACGTTGATTAACAATGCCTTTAGTATCACAAATAACAGTATTCATTTCTTCTAAATTCAACGAACTTCTTCCTAAGACTTTTCGAAGAATTCCCTTGATTATACCAATTAAACGTTCCCACCACCCACCCCACCACGGTGCTGATGGAGGGTTGAACTTCCAAAGGATCTTCTGAGCTTCACTGTATTGAGAAATGGTATCCCAATTGATTTTCTTAAGTAAATTTTTCGCAGCAATGAAATTCGAGCCATTATCATAGTAAATTATTGTAGATCTTCCTCTTCGAGCTATGAATCTTCGGAGAGCCTGAAAAATATTTTCAGTCGACATGGATGTAGCTATCTCTAAATGCAAGGCTCGGTAGACGGCACAAGTGAAGATGACTAACCAGACTTTTCGACCTCTTCGAAGAATTAGAGGACCGGCATAATCAATTCCTATGACCTCAAACACTGCTGCTTCCTTTATTCTGTCAACTGGGAGAGGTCCTTCTATGATGGTCTTTGGTCTAGCATCATATCTTTTGCAGCGTACAGTCGGTAACAAAAGTGTCCGAACACTAACAAAAATTCCTATGTAACAAAAGTACACTTCATACGGTTCTGTTAAATAAATCCTTATCGAATCATGTTCTTAGACTGACTAAGAAGAGGATTCGACTAGGATTTATTTAACAAAATCGTATGAAATGTACTGTTTTTACATAGGAATTTTCGTTAGTGTTCGGACATTTTTGTTACCGACTGTACACAATTTCTGATAACCTTTCTTACTGTCTTCCGATACTTTAAAATCCAAAAATCTTCTCTTAAATTATTCATGAGGATCTGAGCACCAGCATGATTCAAATTTAAATGTCTGGTTCGGATAAGCTCTTCTACCACTGGATGATTGGATGGCAATATTATCGGATATCGGAAACTTTGTGTATCTTCTGTCATGATGATTCTAGTCTTCATTTTCATAAGTTCATTCATATCCATAAAACAGTTAAGGGATTTCAGGCGTTTATCTTCAGGACCCGAGACTGATTCTTTTTGTATATTTTTCAACATAACTGTTTCAGCTTCATTTATATCTTCTGAAGTTAAGAATCCAAGAATTCGATGTGAAGGTTCAACTTTACAATTATTAAAGAATCGGTATATCCAAGCAGTGATTCTTAACAATTTATTGTACGATGAAATACGGTTATAAAGCTTCTCACTTGAATCTTCATGATTTGTAGCACTAATTAATGTTTTCTTCTTCTCGGAGTACACTTTATCGAAGTCAGGAAGAGCATTAGATCTTGGCCATTCTTGTCTTGGCTTCCTCAACCATTGCATACCTTCCCACCACTTGGATTTAATCAATGTTTGAACACTGCAGCCGCGAGATGGTAAATCTGCTGCATTGAAAGACCCTGGTATATGGAGTCAATTTTCAGGCTCTGTCTGAGATCTAATTTCTTTAACTCTGTTAAAAACGAAAGGTGCCCAGTTTTCACTTCCTTTTATCCAATACAGTGCATTTGCGGAGTCGGACTGGAAAATTTTTTAGATATTCTTCATTCGGAGATCATTCTCCACAGTCTCAGCTAATCTCGCTCCTATGCAGCAGGCAAGGAGTTCCAATCTTAGAATAGAAGTAGTTTTCATAGGAGCAACTCTGCTTCTAGCCTGTACAACTTGACAAGACACTGAACTTCCAGTTTCACTTCTTAAGAATATGCAGGTAGCGTATGCACTCTTGCTTGCATCGCAGAAAATATGTAAAATTTTCTGGTGCCTCATGATTCAGAGTGAGGCATCTTGGGATTTCGACTTCTTTCAATTTAGGAACTTCTTTTCGCCACTACTCAAACTTCTTGGTAATTTTTTCAGGCAATTCTGCATCCCATGATGCTTTCAATTTCCAGCACTCTTGCAGGAGAATCTTCAGCCCCAAGGTAACCGAACATGTGAAGCCAAGGGGATCAAATATTCTACGTACCGCACTCAGTATTTTCCTTTTCGTTGCAGGTGTATCATCTTCTAAAGTATCTCGTAATTCTACAGACAAGGTATCATTCTTTAAGTTCCATGTCAATTCCAGGACTGGAATACATCTTTCTTTTGATGGGGGGAGGAAATTGTGCTCCCACCCTCGAAGCTCAAATTTAGCATCACTGAGAATTAACTTGGATTCTTCGTCAAATTTCACGAGGTCTTCATAGTTTTCAACGCTGGTGATACAGTTGTCCACATAAAATGGTTCTAACAACTTGATAGCTGTTTCTTCAAAATGAGCGGAAACATTTTTCAGATGATATCGAAGAGTAGCACCGAGTAGGTATGGTGAACAAGAAAGTCCAAAAACAACTCTACGATGTTGAAAAACTTTAGGTTTCGTGAGATCACCTTCCTTCCACCATAAGAATTTCAGAAATGGCCTATCACATTTACTAAGTCCAATTTGTAAGAAAGCTCTTCGGATATCAGCAATTACTCCTACTATCTTTAATCAAAACTTATTCAAGATTGCTGGAATCAGTTCGACGGTGTTAGGTTCTTTCTCTAAGCAATCATTGATTGAAGGTGAATTTTTCTCTTTGGCAGAACCATCAAAAACAGGCCTAACTCTTGTAGTAGAATTTTCTTTTATTACGGTCCTGTGGGGCAAATAATGTTCACGTTCATCCTTATCCAGATTTTTAACTTCTTCTATAACACCTTCTTGAATCCATTCTGTTAATACTGTTTCATAAACTTGTAATGTCCCTGTTTTCTTCAGTGAATCTACACAACCTTTTAATCTTCGTTCTGCAGTATTTTTACAAGTAGGTAAAGGAGGGCCATGGATCCATGGGAGATTCACTTCATATCTCCCTTCAGCGTCGCGTTTGATACTTCTATTAAAATGCTCTTCGGCTGCTATTTCAAGTTCTTTTCGGCTATTCTTATCTCCTGAATCGAGAATCCCAAGCACATCCAGTCGCCATAAATCAGAAATTTTCGTGTCATTTACATGAAATGACATAACGCTACTTGTGCTATCTGAATTTTTCAGTCCGATTTTTCTCATTAGCGTCCACCCAAGGCGGAATTCTATTAAGACTAAACCGGATTTTAATGGTTTTATATTTCCAGTGTATAGTTTTCCAATGACATCAGCTCCAATTAAGCCATGAATTTCAGTTGAGGAAAATTCGTACAATAAATCAACATGACAATACAGGTGAGACAAATGAATTTTATGCTTTATTTCATTTAGAAATAAACTACAGGGTATTTTTGGTATTTCAGAACAAATTTTGTCTTGATTTAACCTTCAAGACTGCAACGATAATTATCATTATAGTCACTCAGCCCGATTAAATATTTCTGATGGGGTATCACAGTTTCTACTCCACCGAATAAGCTATGTGTCAAATCTTCTTTACCTATGCATTTATATCCCATTTCATTTAATGCAAAAGTTGACTAATAGGACTTGCTGCTGCCAGAGTCAAATAATATCCTGATGTATTTCATTTTATTTCCCTTTCTACGACGAACAATCAGAGTTTGCAAAAGAACTTGTTGAGTACTGGTTTTATTTGCTAAAACAGTGTCTTTCTTATTTTCAGCATTTAAATTTTCAAATTGCTGAAATTTAATTCGATGTTCTTGATCGCCTTACCCAGGACACATTATTCTGAAATGAAATTTTCCGCAATCAAAGGCCGGTATCTTCGTTTTGCAAAATCGGGATAAATGTTTCTTTGCAGCTTAACATTTAAAACAAGCAACTTTTTTCATCAATATTTGATTTTTATCATCATAAGATAAATTTTCAGCATTTTTACATTCGCTGCTTATATGTGATTTATTGCAAAAAATACACATTTCTTTTTTCACTTCAGAATTATATAATTCAGCTGTGGTAGGAATAATTCTTTCACGTTGAACGGGTGGCGAATAAGTACTTTTATTCCCATTTTCAAAATTAAATCCACTACGAGCAAGTTTCACCTTTTCTTCACTTTCAATTTCATGTCGTTACAAGTTCATCAAACAATCTAATTTGTTACCTGATTTCAATTCGTCATTATTTTTCTGTTTTACTTAGTTCAAGGTCGAACTCAAATTTCTTTCCCATATTTTAAAAATATCTACAGGTAAGCAAGATTCAATTAACAGGTATAAAATTGATGAATAATTTTCACTTGAAACACCTAGCATTTTCAATGACCGTAAATATGTTTCAATTTTATCATACAATTTAAAAAAGTGGCATATTTGGACCTTTACTTATAGCATTATTCATCATTAACGCAAGAACTTCTCTTATATAAACTCCAATTAACATATCTGTACGCCCAAAGCGACTTTTAAGACATTCTAATACATTTTTGTAACTACGAGGGTTGTAAATTAAATAGTGGCAACTTAACCTTGAAATTCGCAGAAGGGCGGGCATGCGCAAATAGGATATGGGAGCGTTGAGCTGACGCTGTTGTCGATGTGTAGAGTGCAAAAAACAGTCGATCTGCTAAGAAGGGTAATTGTTGTGTGGCGTTAAAGTGACGAGTTTCGTTTACATCGCTCTAAAGCATGTTTTCAAAAGGTGATCAGCGGTCGTGGCTTAAAATCGAAGTTGCCCGTTGCAAAAATGCAACAGAATGCTATCGAGGGTTAGTGGAAGCCTGTGGCACAATGCTTTACCGTATAGGACAGTAGCACGATGGGGTAGCACGAATACTTCGATTTTAAGCCACGACCGCTGATCATCGTTTGAAAACATGCTTTAGAGCGATGGAAACGAAACTCCTCACTTTAACGCCACACAACAACTACCCTTCTTAGCAGATCGACTGTTTTTTGCACTCTACACATCGACAATAGCGCCACCTCACCGCTCCCATGTCCTATTTGCGCATGTCCGCCTTCTGCGAGTTTCAAGGTTAAGTTGCCACTATTTAATTTACAACCCTCGTATCTTTTGTGGCGGGATAAGATTCAGCAATTTCCCGTGCCCTTGAGCCTTTAATTGTGGCCTGCAACAAATACTGTTATTTATCTTCATTTGGTATTTCCTCATCATTGTGTATTTTCTCAAATTGTACCCAGAATGGCAACCATTCTTTTATTTCACCCCCGAACAATTTAAATTATATTTCAGGAAGTTTGAATTTTCGTTTCGTTATATTTTCATTTGATTGAAAACTGTTTTCAATTTCAGAATTTTTCAAAAGTTTTTGAACTTTTGTTCTTAATTTAATAAATTTTTCTTCATAAGAACTAAAGCGTTCATACTCTTTATCATAATTATCTTATGTACACTTCTCATCTTTAACAAGAACATCTAATATTTCTTTTTCTTTTGGACATAACATTGCCCATTTTTCATTTAACTGATCATATAAAACCTCAAGTTCTTCTATATTCTTATCTTCCTCTATTAAATTATTCTCCAAAAAATTAGCGATACGTGTAAACGCACTTCTTAAAGGTGTTCTTTCTTTAGCTAATTTTTCCATTATAATTCTAGGTAAACAGATCGCGACAGTCGGATGCCAATAAATATTGAATTCAAACTTTGAGAATAACTATATTCGATATCTATATACTAAATTATAAATAAATTAGCATTCAACAAAATTGATTCTGCAAATCTTCATCTAATCAAAAATTTCTTAATAAAAACAAATAGAATCATTTGTGTTTCAATTCAATAATAAAAGGTAAGAAAAACTTACCTTCCTTCATCTATATTGTTCGAGGGATGAAATATTCGTTCTTAATTCAATAATTAGTAGAGACTTTCGCTAATTAAGCAATCATTTTCTTTAAATAAACTCATTTAATCTGGAGAAATACACAATCACAAATTATTAAAGACATAATACTGATAAAATTACATAAATACCTAACGCGCGCTAACAATACACAATATTTACATTTTGAACTTAGAACATTCTTCTTCTTGCTATCGAACGCACAATTCCTCTCGTGCGCGCAGGCGCAGACGATCGGATTACAAAAAGTAGAAGTGGAAGTAGCGACTTTCGCAACAGCTATAATATTGGTCTATGACCCAATTCTAGAAAATTAAGCGAGAATTTCTCGTAATACAAAAGATTCAGAATATTGTTTCACTATCTAGAAATGTGTAGACTAGAAATTCTCGACCATTTCATGTATTCAGTTTATTGGCGTGACATATGTGCATAGCTCGGAAATCTATATTTCTAGTTTAAGGATTTAGAAAATGACCATTTATTCATTCTAGATGAAGGCGGTATATTTTTTTTCTCAGTGTGACTTGTACATTATCAGGAATGGCGCACTGATAGGTCCGGAAAATAAGGATATTATTCTAAGACCTATTGTAGTAATTTATGCTGCAGCAGTTGGAACGAATACATTTCTATGAACACGTAGATACCACACCACATCGTGATTGCCTAGTAGATATGCATTTTTACGAATGTGTCTTTTAAATGGATTAACTAGCATACTCCCCAGATATTAACTCAACAGAAAATTAGTCTTAAAAGAACGCATGAGAACTCAATAGAATAGGGAGAGGAGTTGCTGGTCGCTTATCCCACACAGAAAGAATTTAGCATTTGTGAAGCTCTTTTTTTACTGCAGTGAGAAAGAAAATCCCTGTGTCTCTTTTACAACTTCATTCACTACATGCCTAATAGTGTGCAACATTGCGTTCGGTTAGCAGAAACCATGCTTCTTATTTAAACTTATTTTTATTCAAGAAATCGCAATTTTTTTTATTTATGATATGAACGAATTGTGCATTTTTTGTTTACCGACAAATATCGTCAATAAAATTTAAATTTTCATTGTTCGTTACTTCGTTTTCTTTTCTTATATCTTACAACAGTTATAAATCATATATCTGTATATAAAATATTATCTTCATCTGCAGTTTAAACCAAAAATCCTTTTACTTTTATTTTCCTTGAGCACTGTATTTTTTTTAATTAATTCAGGTGCAATAAAATATTATCATTAAAACATTTAATAAAAAATATATTTGTTGTAAATAAATGTATTTTGTTTGTAATCGTTATTAAATCTTTGTTTTCTATTTAATCCAGTAAACATTTTCCAGTTTACTAAGCTTAATTTTGAAGTTTAGTTTCTAGTTTAAATTTCCGCAAAGGCCACTTTATATCATTCATATTTTATAGATCATTTACCTTGTTTAAATGATTCGGATATTATAAATACTTTCCTTTTTGAATGCGATTATACATATTCAAAACTATACAAAATACATTGCAAAGATAATACAGACTAAATATAGCGACTTTATGACATTTCCTTTATGTAATCGTTTTGAAATTTTGCAGCTTTCAATTGCAGTACATACACAAAGGAGTTTCTGAAAGCTTACTTAGTCAATCAGTTACTCTCCTTACAGTTTAGATCACTCAGGTTTAGAATTATTGTTCTCACTGAAGTTTACTCAACAATCATTATTTGTTAACTTACTCAAGTTTAGCTCTTTAATTCTCATAAAAGGATTGTAAGTTATACATTTACTTTTAAATACTGCAATTACTTTAGCTGAAAATGACGTATTAACATGTATTTTCCCTGTGTTACTTTTCGATTAAGCCAAGGTGTCTACTGATCCACATTTTTTCGTGACTTTCGCTCCACTATATTCATGTAAAATAAAACCATATTTTAATTTAAAATTTTCCAAGACATAACATTTGTTACACGCATTTTCCTTCCCAAATCAACTTTAAGTTTGGTAGTTATTATTTAAGTGAATCAAAAGTAATCTGTTAAAAGAAACATCTTTAAAATAAATATAGAGTTTAATATTTATTGTATACTTATGAGATACATTCATTATTTATTCATTTAGTATTATTTCTTTTTTTTTTTAATTTGTAATAACTATGATATTAAAATATGGTTACGTCGTTAGGCATTTTTCTGTATTAGTACAGTCGGTAACAAAAGTATCCGAACACTAGCAAAAATTCCTATATGAAAAAAGTAGAGTTAATATTGTTTTGTTAAATAAATCCGTGTCGAATCATATTCTTAATCAGTCTAAGAACATTATTCGACAAGGATTTATTTAACAAAACAGTATTAAATCTACTTTTTTTTTTACATAGGAATTTTTGATTGTGTTTGGATACTTTTGTTACCGACTGTAGGTAATGGACCAAAAATTCGATATCAAGTTTTCAACTGATTCACATATTTTAAAGTTTCCTGAGTCCAGAAAAGTAGTTTTTGGCAATTGGTCAATACGTGTGTATGTGTGCATGTTGTATGTGTGTGGGAAATCTTCTGACTATCATACCTCTGAAACTAATAACGATAGAACTACGATACTTTAGAATTAAGATAGGTCTGGTGTACAGATGATTGTTCCAACTTTTGGTGAAAATTGGAAAGCCAGAAGTGAGACATCAGAAACTGGAAGTAGACCTCAAGTCCATATTTCAAAAGCAGCTCTAACGATTTTCTTCAAAGTCGCTATATAAACACTTTATTAAATGTCTTTTCGTATAAATTAGTTGATTAGTTAAGGAAAATTGATAGGCTCCGTGTATAAATAGCTCAGTTTCAGGTCTCGCAAGTGCGTTCCTTAAAAAACAGTTGTACGGATTTTATTTATTTATTTATTTATTTATTTTCAAACTCGCCTTATTAAACCACTTTTAACTGTCCTTTTGCATGTAATTGTTATTTTCCGGTGAACAATTAAATATGCAAATTTTAGTAAAAGTTGGTATCTCGAAAACGGCTTATTACAGGAAATTATTAGGCAGGCCAGTTAGAGATCTCGGAAAAGAGTGTTTTAAAAAATGGCTCTATATTTCCTGTTTTTCTTCATTCCTTTCTTTCTTTTATTTTCTTTCTTTATTTTTATTTTTTTGTTAACTAACTATGTAAACTCTGTTTTAAATTTCTTGTAATGTAAAACTATTTTTCTAAAAATTGTTGCATACATCTATTTTAGATATTCTTTCTCATGTATTACGTGGTTATTACAAGAAAATTAACAGTCATCCTGACTAGATCGGTCAGTTTTATGTCTCGGAAATCCGTGTTTTGAAAAATGTCTCTACTGATTTTTTTTTTTTATTGTTTTTTGACTTGCTATGTAAATTCTGTTTTATATGTCTTTACACGTGTATCGACTAGGGCTGGAGTATTTATCAATATATCCCCAAGTATCAATATTTTTTAAATATCGCAATAACGATATTATAAATCTTGCTCTGTCGATATATCCCTCTAACGATATGTCTTAGCGCGCACTGAGCGATAGATCGATGCACCGATAAATAATGTTTAATGCCAATCTTAAATACCTTCTTCAAATCCTGCTTTCCCGACTAGCACCGATCACCACGCACCGAACAAAGCGAACGCCGTATAGCTTATACTAATGCAACCCCTTGTGCACGCTCCATCGATGTGCCGATAAATAATAATGAACGCCAATCTTAAATATCTTCTTCTAATTCTGCTTTCCCCACTAAGCATGCATCACCACGCACCGAAAAAAGCCCGAACAAAAAGATAGCTGAATAGTGCAACCCTTTTTCTTTTTCCCTCCTATTCTATTGCTCACTGAATGAACTAGAGAACCACAATCCCAACTCCGAACCCCAAACGATATCTCTCTTTCATTAAGAAAAAAACTAAGTTACCGCAGCGTATCTACTTTCTTTATCTTTATTCGTGTTATCTACCAAATCGAAAATATCACTGTCCAAAAAGTCTGAATGATATTCATCAAGAAATTAAGTTATCACAGTATATTGACTTCCCATTCTACATTCATGCATTTACCTGACCCTAAACGATAATGTGAAAGAGGCGATACAAAAACAAACGCTTATTAAGACGAATGAAAACGATATCTTTTGTTTTAGCTCATTTCCTGCTATTGGTTCATTGATATTGGTTTATTTCAAATTATCGATATTAACTGGCCAATGAGATGCGATTTTCAACATGTGTTTAACAAAGATCATCAAAGCCGAACTGATAGCTACTAGAAGAGTTTTTTTTTTTGCAAATTTTCTTAGCATTTAATAAAAAAAACTTCTGAAAATATAAGCAATTATAGAATGTATTTTATTATTATTATTATTATTATTATTTTATTGTTATTAAATATTTCGATAAAATATTTTTTTTTTATTAAGGCTGTACATCAGTCAGATAACTCCCTTTCTCCTTTCCCATGTTATCCAATGGGATTTTCGTTGCTTCGTTTTTTTAAAAATATCTCATTCAAAAATGAAGTTTTTTGAATTCTGTTTTTTGAATATTACTCTTTGAACAGATAGACTTTTAGCTTGGTGAACAATTTTTTGAAAAAATTAATTTAAATATTTTATTTCAATAAGTAAATTATGGACTCTAAGTGTGGATCTCTAAGTAAAATATTTAAATTTATTTTTTCGAAAAATTGCTCACTAAGCTAAAAGACGACCTGTTCAAAGAGTAATATTAAAAAAAACAGAATTTAATCTAAAAGACGACCCGTTCAAAGAGTAATATTCAAAAAACAGAATTGGAAAAAGTTCATTTTTTAATAAAATATTTTTATAAAACGACGCGACAAAAATCCCTTTGGATAACATGGGAAAGGAGAAAGGGAGCTATCTGACTGATGTACAGCCTTAATAAAAAAATATTTTATCGAAATATTTAATAATAATAAAATAATAATAAGGGGGAAAGGGTGTTATCTGACTGATGTAAAATAAGGTTTTATCTTCAGTAATTTTACAGTGACAGTTTCTTTATAGAATTATTAGCATTTATTTTTTTCTCTTTCCTTTTTTTTTTTTTTTTTTTTTTTTTTTTTTTTTTAAGCCGTACATGTTAAATAAAATTTGTTTAAATACAAAATGAGTTACTTTTAAGTAACAAAATGAAACTTTAATATAATTTTGTTTAAATAATATAATTTTTATACTGACAATGTATACATACACACACACACACACACACACACACACACAGATATATATATATTATATAATTCAATTTTCAATTATTGTGAAACTATTACGAATGTGAATTGAACATATATATATTTAAAAAATATTGTAATGATTTGGTAAGCAGATACAAAAATAAAAATGACAAGTAACTGACATTTAGTATGCATATAAGAGTTTTAAGTAAAAATATTACTCTCTAAGACCAAAAAAGGTGTATCCAATGGCAATTCTGAACTATTTAAAATGATTTTCATTTTTATTTAATACCTACATCTTAAGACAATTTTTCTTAAGCTTTATTTTTAGTAGAATTATGAATTTTGATATACTTGGTACAAATAAAACACAGATCACATATTAGCTGTGTTAAAATATGATTTTGAAATAATTAAAGCTTAAAATGGGAAGAATAGAGGACAAACGATACAGAGGTATACTAAAAAGCAATATTATAAGTTATAAAAAACACAAAATATTGATTCACTTTTTATGCATTTTTTTTTAATGATAACGTTATGGTAGTAATATAACAGAAAATACATGGAAAACACTCTATACTTGTATACTTTAAAATTTGTGTGCATATGTCTTTAAAAAATAACAAATGTCTATTTTTTCCTATCTTGAAAGAAATATCGCAATATACCATTAACTTGGTGATGTATCGCGATACGTAATTTCTGATATCGTCCAGCACTAGTATCGACTTTCTCTTACCAGAACAACTTTACACGTGTTTCTTCTTGTTTTTTAACTCGCTATGAAAACTCTGCTTCATATGTCTTTACACGTGTATAACTTTC
This sequence comes from Salticus scenicus, assembly GCA_963930645.1. Lineage (NCBI taxonomy): Eukaryota > Metazoa > Arthropoda > Arachnida > Araneae > Salticidae > Salticus > Salticus scenicus. The sequence goes on along the minus strand of OZ005649.1, from coordinate 177,487,897 downwards.
TACAACAAGGTGTCTACTTCGATTGGTCAGTTTTATGTCTTCTTATCACATTATCTCCCAAAAGGGCATATAATGCTTATAATAGGGGGTAATAGAAGTCGTGTGCTTGTTTACATCAAATGTTTGTCAGAATATCGAAACGTATTTACTCTAATCAGAAATTAGACACTAAATATTCAATGAAAAATATTTTTAACCAAATAATATATGACGAATAAAAGCTTTATAAACAAATACCGTAAATTGTGAAATATATATATAATTGTTTCGGGGCTGAATGATTAGGCATCGCTTTCATCAGCCAAAATTGTCGATTTTGTGCGATACGCTCTGATATAACTCCCTGAAAAATCAAAACGTAACAATTCAGTATGTCAGTTTACAACAAAATTTTTAAATAAAAGTTTGTAATACATGTTTCATATACCCGATAACTTTTTTTTTTTTTTTTTTCCGAACGATCGTATGTGCTAGATGTAATATTTTATTCAAAATTTCACTCTTATCTTAATAAAACTTCTTGAGCAGTTACCGAAAATTTAGTTGGGTAGATAATTAGCTGAAGGATTAATCTATCAGTGTCGCAATTACCTTTAGAGGCAATCGATTGAAATTAGCATTATACCGAATTTCGCAACATTTGCTATATACTGTGTAGTCATTCATGTTACTATCTTTAAGCATATGGGTGTTGTATGCTTCAAACAGCATTTACGTATATATTTCGAGAAATTGAGTCAAATATTTGTATTTCACCGGAAAATTTTCCTTAAATAGAATATCCATAAGTTCCAAGTTTTTTAATATATTAATCAGATTTATCACTAGTATTTTTAAAAGAAATCTGTCACATATATTTTCGACGAATAAATACAATTATGTAAAAGAAAAACTTTTATGAAACCCTACTGGTATGAATCTCTGTTGAAAATAACGTCACCTATGGAGTATCTAATATATATGAATGTAAATCAAATATTCAATTAAAATATATTCTCTCTTTTCGATTCTTAAAATAATAATATATCGATGTTCTGTTTTACTCAAAACAAGCGCATTATTAGACACCTCTAAGAATATCAAATCACATCTCTAAGAATATCCTAGATTGTTGGGCTCTCTTGGAGAGTCTGAGGATCGAGAGGCGACATATATCACTTCAATGAATTCCAGGACATTGTGATATTTTCGGCAACGAACAGGCCGGCATGCTGGCTAAGAAGGGCACCCAAATAATTCAGCAGTCAAATACTTATAAGTCCTTCCATTCCATAAAACTTTACATAAAAAATCTAATGAGACAAAACTGGAAGGCATTGCTCATTTCTCGTGTTTCTTCAAAAAGTTGGAGGAACAACTTGAAGCCGGGTGTTTCAGAGAAACCCCGCGAAAAATGTGTGGCGGAATTTAGACTTGCGGAGGGCCATGATTGTCTGGCGGCCCACCTTTATCGTTTTCAGATTTTTATGAGCCCAAATTGCCCTCTCTGTGGGAAAGATGAAGTTATGGACAGGAACCATTTGTTGGGATGTTCAGTTCTGCAAGGGGACTCCGAGGTGAAGAGATATTGGAGTGTCAGACATCTGCTGATGAGACGTTGACTTTTTTCTCTTGCTGTATTTCTTTTATGTTATTCACGTTTCTGTTATTTTGTAAGAGTTTGTCATTTTCTCATGCCATTGGAGAAAAAAAAAGAAAAAAAAACATAAAACAAGCAAAGTTAAAATAATTTTGATATCCAAGGATTAAAACTAACTTTTATTTAAAAAGTAACAGTAAATAATTGTGCATTAGCAGAAATAAAAATTAAAATCTTCTTTCATTCGGTAGAATATCATCACATGTAATCGACGCACGTTTCAATAGATGAGAAATATTTATTGAAATTCAATAATTAAGTTTCGTGGCTGTTTACGTAAAAAAATCTCAAGTAACCTTTAAATTTTCAGTTAAAATATCCGACTTATGCACCATTATTCTACAGTGAACTATTTTCCCAGAACTAAAAAAAAAAAAAAAAAAGCTTAATTAAATTAATAATATTTTTTTTTTCTTTAAAGTTTTATCATGATTATATTTTTATTTATTAATATGTTTTTATTAACTTCTATTCTTGTTTGTTTGTCCAGTACAAATCTTGCAATCGATTTTTAACTAACTTCCCGACTAGCTAGACATTTGAAACTTTCAGGACAGCTCAGAACACAGAGGCAATACATTTTTTAACACTTTTAGTCAACTGTTTCAGGTCCTTACTGCCTTTGGCAGCGTCTATATGATTCGACATAAAATTTATTTAACTAACTTCCCTAGTAGCTAGACATTTGAAACTTTTAGAATAGTTCAGAACAACGGTGAAAATGTATTATTATTTTTTTAAATACTTATAGTCAACTGTTTCTGGTTCCTGCTGCCTTCGTCAGCGTTACCAGTACAAAGCTTGCAATCGATTTTTCACTAACTTCCCGACTAGCTAGACATTTGAAACTTTCAGGATAGCTCAGAACACGGTGACAATACACTTTTTTAATACTTTTAGTCAACTGCTTCAGGTCCCTACGTTCTTCGTCAGAGTTTGCATGATTCAACAGAAAATTTATTTAACTAACTTCCCGACTATCTAGACATTTGAAACTTTCAGAATAGTTCAGAACACGGTGAAAATGAATTTTAAAAATATTTTTAATCAACTGCTTCGGGTCCCTGCTGCCTGTTGCAGCATTACCAGTACAAAGCTTGCAATCGATTTTTAAGTAACTTACCGGCTAGTTAGCCATTTGAAACTTTTATAATAGCTCAAAACACGATAGAAATGAATTTTTAAATACTTTTAGTTAACTGTTCCGGGTTCCCGCTGCCTTCAGTAGCGTTTATATGATTCAACAGAAAATTTAAAAACATGGTATATAAAAAGTTTTTTTTATCTTTTAATTATTTTTTATAATAATTCCATGATAAATTTGTGTTTAAACACTTTCATAATTCTTGTCTTTTACAGTGACAGTGTTACATAAGGTCAACATATTTATTGTTATATATATATATATATATTGGTAAGTTAACGTGAGTTTTCTGTGTTATTCAGTTATTCAGTTATTATACGGTCCTTGAATTCATGGATTAAGCTTTAAGGGCAATTAAAATACATAAAAAGGAGAATTTTTTGCAAAGCGATACTTCCGCTGCTTTAGTATGCATTTTTGCTTTATTTTCTGACTGGTGGTAGTATTATTTTTTCTCGTGTGCTTTTTCTTTCCCTTCCTTTCCTTTCTTTCCATGCTGTTTTCTGTTTGGACCA
>OZ005649.1:177427099-177482099 GCA_963930645.1 Salticus scenicus | reverse complement strand
TTTGAAATGTAATTAAATTTTATGCAATAAAAGTTAATTAGACTAATCATCAAGCTTTTTCCACTCATTAAAAATGTCAAAAGAGTCTATGAAATAAACACCCATTCGTGTCAAATGGGCTTTCAAAGGAATAATTTTAATTAACCTCGCGAAATCCCATTAAGCTTGTACTTTTAAATTCTATTACGAAATGAGATTTCCGTCTTTATGCTAAGAAAAGGCGTCAAATGTTAATACGTTTTGTACCAGAATTCAAATATCTGAAATTCAGTCTAAATTAAAAATGCTATTTAATTAAATTTAATTAGATTTAGCTTAACGAGAAATATATTTGGAATGAGATGGTGGGGTCAAAAGAGTTGTAAATTTAAGAATTCTTATAATTAAGAGGAAATTAATACTAATTGTTTTTATTCTTTTCAGTTAATATAATTATGCTAAAAATAGTGTTCAAAATAATAATAATAATAAGGGGTCAGGTACTTTGAACAGTGAAAATATCAGTAAAAAATGACTACATTTTTTTTTAGAAACAACATGAAAAATAATTAAGGAGCGTCCCGGGTAAGAATAAGACTATTACTTTCGTCGCGCATGAACCTGATTGCAAAAATGTGCAAGTTTTACAGGTTTCCATGGAAACGGCAACTCAGTACGTACAAAATAATATCAGTTTAACCCGTTAATACCCGAATTAATTTTTCAAAATATTATTAGCTGATTATTTCACTTCTAAATAGACAACTGACAGTAAAATATATTAACTTAAACAATATTCTTCTGATAGTTTTAAATTTAAAGCCTATCCTCATTTATTGACGTTTAGTGTTCTAGCGAGAAAACTTCGAGGTAGATACACTTTGAGATAACAGATTAATTTCCTATTATATGTTGACAAAGATCTCGAAAATAAACTATTATAATATATATTATTATTCAACTTGATTTAAGTCAATATACCTGCGCAGAAAGCAAAGATATGTGCGACGAATGAAAAATCATAAAACGACTATCCAAATTATGAAATAATAATTAATAGTAGGCACACAAAACTTTCAGGGATCATTTAGAGTGACGCTATAAACAGTCAGTAAAAAGCAGAAATCATTCCAAGAAAATATGCATGCAATTTTATTAGCTGCCCTCAAATGAAGACACTGAGCGCTAACGGGTTAAGCCATATTAGAAACGGTTCTAAAATGGCACCGCATTTAACGAAATCTGTTAAGAACGAAATTGATGCTAAGCATAGTAACGTTCTTGTCATTAAACATTTGAAAAATAGACTGATTTCTTTAAAAAAAAAAAAAAAAAAAAAAAAAAAAAAAAACAATGTATCAAGTGTTAAAACAATATGATGAACAGGAATATTTTGATACAAACCAAAGTTTTGGAAGAGGTGTCCGAAAAAAGAGCAGAAAACTTATGAAACAAAACAAAATCAGTTTTTCAGAGAACAGTGAATGGTTCTGTTTATTTTAACCCATTTTATCCCACTGTCCTCTCCGGAGGACAGCTGAAAAATAGCATGTGGAAATCAGTATTTGTTTCTTGCGAATATTTTATCAGCTGGAACATGTAGAGGTATGCCTAAGGTTCTGTTAGCGTGAGGTTCAAGCTGACTAAATATTCGCAACAAACAAATACTGATTCCCACATGCTATTTTTCAGCTGTCCTCCGGAGAGGACAGTGGGATAAAATGGGTTAATCAGTGTATTAAAAAGGAGTTTTCATTCTTTTCATCAAGCAACATCATCAGAATGGAGATATTTTGTTTTGGTCGTATCTGGCTACCAGACATTATACGAAAGATATTGTTGAGTATTTGACCATTGAGAAAAATGAATTTGTTTCTAAATTGAAGGGTGTCCCCAATGTGCCCCAAGTAAGAGGTATTAAAAGATTTTGGGGCATCATTAAAAGCAAGTACTCAACTAAAAAAAGGAGCTTAAATTTTTTCTCAGTTCAAGAGAATTCACCTTAAATTATTGAAATAATTTTTTTAGAAAACTGTACAAAAATGCATTCGAAGAGTTATAAGAAATCTTCGTAAATTAGGCTTAGAAGGAATTTATAAAGCTATTTAGTTATGGACAATGATAAAAAACTTATTGAATAATATTCTGATTTAAGTTTAAATTAAATTTGATTTGTAGCTTTAATATTATTAAATATTAAAGTTGTCTCATTCTTATCCAGGACGCTACTTACTTTTTAAATTTGTAATTTTCAAGAAATGTAAAGATAGATTCTTTCTTAACATCTCTTAGAATCTATCTTTCTATTATAGCTGTTTGAATAATTGCACATTTTAAACTTCATTTACTTTTTTTTTTTAATTTTAGAGCTAATTTTTTGTCGATATAAGCTTTGCGCGCAAAATTATAGGCATATGATATATCACATATACCTAAAAAAAATGTACACAGGAAGAGAGAGAGAGAGAGAAAAAAAAAAACTTTAATTAAAATGACGAAAAATAATTTTGCTAGAAAACTCCATTCTTTTGTAATATATATATATATATTTCCTATTGAAAAGTTATCACTATTTTTCAAGTAATTATGCTTATAATTACAAAACTTTTAATGTTAAAAAGCTAATTGTTCGTTATTTCATATATTTATATGCCACGTAAAAGCTGTTAAACTTTCATTAAATTCTGGACAACCATCACAAAGATATTGTGTTCACAATATTGTGCATCGACAAAACATTATCTCTGACATTTTTATAAAAAAAAAAAAAAAAACGTGTGGCACTCGAGGACTGCCGCGGTAAAGCTATTGCATAGCATTTTTTATCAACTTATGCAATTATAATTATTTATTTAGTTTATTTATGCAGTATTTTTTTTTTTCTTTGATATTAATTCAAGTTTTTTCTTTGATATTAATTCAAGTTACACTTTTTGAGCGTGGTGACCGATAAGAAAACAATTTTTTTTTTTTCTTTTATTGAATAAATGAGAATATATCCGCAATGAGAATATATCAAAAATAGCCGCAATCGATTTGTAGGTATCGAAAACCTCGATGTACCAAATTTGAATGATCTAACTCTATTTTTTGAGAAAAGGTATTTTAATAGGTTTTTAAAGGCCTGCAAGTCGAATGGGGATATTCAAGTTTTTTCTTTGATATAATTTCAAGTTACACTTTTTGAGCGTGGTGACCGATAAGAAAACAAATTTTAATAGAGAAAAGGTATTTAATAGGTTTTAAAGGCCTGTAAGTCGAATGGGGATATTCAAGTTTTTCCTTTGATATTAATGAATAAGATAACAATAATGATAAGAAAATAAATTTTAATAGAGAAAAGGTATTTTAATAGGTTTTAAAGGCCTGCAAGTCGAATGGGGATACTCAAGTTTTTTCTTTGATATTAATTCAAGCTACACTTTTTGAGCGCGGTGACCGATAAGAAAACAAATTTTAATAGAGAAAAGGTATTTAATAGGTTTTAAAGGCCTGCAAGTCGAATGGGGATATTCAAGTTTTTTCTTTGATATTAATTCAAGTTACACTTTTTGAGCGTGGTGACCGATAAGAAAACAAATTTTAATAGAGAAAAGGTATTTAATAGGTTTTAAAGGCCTGCAAGTCGAATGGGGATATTCAAGTTTTTTCTTTGATATTAATGAATAAGATAACAATAATAAGAAAACAAATTTTAATAGAGAAAAGGTATTTTAATAGGTTTTAAAGGCCTGCAAGTCGAATGGGGTATTCAAGTTTTTTTTTTTTTTTTTTTATTAATTCAAGTTACACTTTTTGAACGTGGTGACCGATAAGAAAACAAATTTTAATAGAGAAAAGGTATTTAATAGGCTTTAAAGGTCTGCAAGTCGAATGGGGATATTCAAGGTTTTTCTTTGATATTAATGAATAAGATAACAATAATGATAAGATAACAACAATGATAAGAAAAGGAATTTTAATAGAGAAAAGGTATTTTAATAGTTTTAAAGGCCTGCAAGTCGAATAGGGATATTCAAGTTTTTTCTTTGATATTAATTCAAGTTACACTTTTTGAGCGTGGTGACCGATATAAAACAAATTTTAATAGAGAAAAGGTATTTAATAGGTTTTAAAGGCCTGCAAGTCGAATGGGGCCATTCAAGTTTTTTCTTTGATATTAATGAATAAGATAACAATAATGATAAGATAACAATAATGATAAGAAAACAAATTTTAATAGAGAAAAGGTATTTTAATAGGTTTAAGGCCTGCAAGTCGAATGGGGATATTCAATGTTTTTCTTTGATATTAATGAATAAGATAACAATAATGATAAGATAACAATAATGATAAGAAAACAAATTTTAATAGAGAAAAGGTATTTTAATAGGTTTTAAAGGCCTGCAAGTCGAATGGGGATATTCAATTTTTTTCTTTGATATTAATTCAAGTTACACTTTTTGAGCGTGGTGACCGATAAGAAAACAAATTTTAATAGAGAAAAGGTATTTAATAGGTTTTAAAGGCCTGAAAGTCGAATGGGGATATTAAAGTTTTTTCTTTGATATTAATTCAAGTTACACTTTTTGAGCGTGGTGACCGATAAGAAAACAAATTTTAATAGAGAAAACGTATATAATAGGTTTTAAAGGCCTGCAAGTCGAATGGGGATATTCAAGTTTTTTCTTTGATATTAATGAATAAGATAACAATAATGATAAGAAAACAAATTTTAATAGAGAAAAGGTATTTTAATAGGTTTTAAAGGCCTGCAAGTCGATTGGAGATATTCAAGTTTTTTCTTTGATATTAATTCAAGTTACAATTTTTGAGCGTGGTGACCGATAAGAAAACGAATTTTAATAGAGAAAAGGTATTTAATAGGTTTTAAAGGCCTGCAAGTCGAATGGGGATATTCAAGTTTTTTCTTTGATATTAATTCAAGTTACACTTTTTGAGCGTGGTGACCGATAAGAAAACAAATTTTAATAGAGGAAAGGTATTTAATAGGTTTTAAAGGCCTGCAAGTCGAATGGGGATATTCAAGTTTTTTCTTTGATATTAATTCAAGTTACACTTTTTGAGCGTGGTGACCGATATAAAACAAATTTTAATAGAGAAAAGGTATTTAATAGGTTTTAAAGGCCTACAAGTCGAATGGGGATATTCAAGGTTTTTCTTTGATATTAATGAATAAGATAATAATAATGATAAGATAACAATAATGATAAGAAAACAAATTTTAATAGAGAAAAGGTATTTTAATAGGTTTTAAAGGCCTGCAAGTCGAATGGGGATATTCAAGTTTTTTCTTTGATATTAATTCAAGTTACACGTTTTGAGCGTGGTGACCGATAAGAAAACAAATTTTAATAGAGGAAAGGTATTTAATAGGTTTTAAAGGCCTGCAAGTCGAATGGGGATATTCAAGTTTTTTCTTTGATATTAATTCAAGTTACACTTTTTGAGCGTGGTGACCGATATAAAACAAATTTTAATAGAGAAAAGGTATTTAGTAGGTTTTAAAGGCCTGCAAGTCGAATGGGGATATTCAAGGTTTTTCATTGATATTAATGAGTAAGATAACAATAATGATAAGATAACAATAATGATAAGAAAACAAATTTTAATAGAGAAAAGGTATTTTAATAGGTTTAAAGGCCTGTAAGTCGAATGAGGATATTCAATTTTTTTCTTTGATATTAATTCAAGTTACACTTTTTGAGCGTGGTGACCGATAAGAAAACAAATTTTAATAGAGAAAAGGTATTTAATAGGTTTTAAAGGCCTGCAAGTCGAATGGGGATATTCAAGTTTTTTCTTTGACATTAATTCAAGTTACACTTTTTGAGCGTGGTGACCGATATAAAACAAATTTTAATAGAGAAAAGGTATTTAATAGGTTTTAAAGGCCTGCAAGTCGAATAGGGATATTCAAGGTTTTTCTTTGATATTAATGAATAATATAACAATAATGATAAGTTAACAATAATAATAAGATAACAATAATGATAAGAAAACAAATTTTAATAGAGAAAAGGTATTTAATAGGTTTTAAAGGCCTGCAAGTCGAATGGAGATATTCAAGTTTTATCTGATCTACTTTATGCACAAATTTTACGCGTACAGCTATTCACTGTTGTACATAGATGATAGATACCTATACACCTATATACTTTCTCACAAACAGCTGCTTATGTATTCGTCCGATTTCGGAGCAGCTCGTCTCGATCTGTGCGAGCTTCGTACAGCCGAAGTCTACCGAACTGTGTTAGGTTTTTTTTTCGTTACGGAATTTTTCGATTCGGTCGCCGCGCTCAAAGCCCGCGATAAAAGCTATACAATAGCTTAAAAAAAAAAAAATAAATAAATAAAAATTTTGGAATAACAATAATGACTGTAATAGAGAGATAAAACCCTTCTTAACACCTATTAAAATTTATAAGTTATAAAAGTAATTATTTTTTGAATTGATGTAATTAAAGTTATGGTAATATTTTTATGATATTTTCTCCTTTCAAAAATATCTCGCTCATTAATAATATTTTGCCAGGAACTTTGAAAGTGTTACATAGTTTTTGGCAATTGGTCAGTGTGTATGTATGTGTGTGTGTGTATGTATGTGGAGAATCTTCTGGCTATTATAGCTCAGAAACTAATGAAGATAGTGCTACGAAACTTTAGAATGGAAATACGTCTGGTGTACAGATGAAATTTCCAAATTTTGGTGAAAATTGAAAAACCGGAAGTGGGACCGTAAGTCCGTATCTCAAAAACGGCTCTAACGATTTTCTTCAAACTTGTTATATAAACACTCTATTAGATGTCCTTTCGAATGATATAGTTGGTTAGTTCAGGAAAATTGATAGGCGTCCTGTATAAATAGCTCAATTTCAGGCCTCGCAAAGGCGTTCCTTTAAAAACGGTTGTACGGATTTTTTTGAAACTCGTCATTTTAACCACAGAGTAAGTATAGAAACTAGAGAGAGCAATAAAACGGTATTTGCGGAAGGGAGATTGTGTCACGTGACTCCTGGCAAAACACTCTCCCCTGAGCATCACTGTAGCACTGATTTATATGGTAGTCGCTAATGTCCTTGATGTTTTCGATAGATTTTACCCAAAAATAAAATGGTTGTAAGCTTCTGTGCCTATGGATGCAAAGAGAGAGCAATCAAAGGAGGCCCTGTTACATTTTTCATAGATTAAAAACGCTTAATTAATCTGTAGTTTAGAAGATTTAATGCCTATCGGATCTTGGCGATAGAGTTTGTCGCCAAGAGAAATTTCTCCCGTTCACTGAAATGCTCTATTTTCTTACAAATAATAATAAAAATAACAATAAAGTTATAAAATAAAATGTACTTTTCCTTATTATTTTTGTTTGATATATTGAAAAAAAAAAAAAAAATCCTTTTTAATTTTCAATACATGTGTGTACTAAATTTGTATTGCTAAAATTAATTTAGAAATGTTATTACTGTATTTTATGCTAAAATGCTAATTTGCAATGCTTCATTTTAATATATATATATATATATATATATATATATATATAATATTTTATTCATAAAAAAAAAAAAAAAAAAAAAAAAATCTTGTTACAATTGAATTGAAAATATGTTAAAAGAAATACGTTCGTTGAAGTTATTTAACATCTATTAAATTACTTTAGAAAAAAAGAAAGAACATTGTAGAGGTTAGCATTAAATTGAATTTATTTAAGAAATTTTATTTATTCATTTAATGAAATTTTTTAGTAATTACGGTTTACTAGACATATTTTCCCGTTACTGGTATTTAAAAAGATTGAGTATTTAAATTAATTTACCAAATTATATTTCTTCACTATTCCCCATCATAGATTTGTTATCTTTAATTTCTGTGTTTATACTATAAGAAAACAATTCACATAATGCTTGTTTGTGTGAAACTTTTTTTTTTTTTTCTTTTTTTTCTAAAATAAAAATTTAGAACAAAATAATAGTAATTTAAAAATAAAAATTCAAATTTTGAATAAGTTACAAAGTTTTAAAAATAGAAATTTCATAGTTAGAGTTATTAAGAAACACCACAGAACTAGCGTTTTAAAGTGAAAAGTACGAAACTTTAAAAAAAACACAATAAATTGCAACAAACTGGCAACAATTGTTTCAGGTAAAAAAACAACAACCCTTCGTCAGGTGAACAAAGTAGGGGCGAGTGTTGCAAACAAAGCGGCAACGTTTGTTTGAAAGACTCGTCCCTACTTTTTTCGCTTGACGAAAGGTCGTTTTTTTTTTTTTTTTTTTTTTTTTTTTTTTTACCCGAAACAATTGTTGCAAGTTTATTGCAATTTATGGTGTTTTTTCAAAGTTTTACAATGTAATATGTAATATGCACAAAGTTTTTGTGCATATTACATAGTTAAAGATGCTCACGCCAGTATCATGAATGATATTTTAAAGCTGGTCCGTGACTTTTAAGATTAAAGTTATAGTCATAATGTACATATATTAAAATTTTGCCCTTTTCCCCCACATTATAAGAATCGCACAGGGCCCGATTAACCTTACAATTGAGGGAAGCACAAATCCACTTGGGGCCCCCCACTGACTTCTTGGTCTAAAGACTCATACAAGCATCTTGAAAAAATTATAAATTTTTCATTAAATTTTGTAGTTACCTGGAATTGACGACAAGTAAATTCGCTTAAAACATAGACAAGCAAATTCACTTGATTTTTGTACCAAGATATAAACTGGTGAAAGCCTATATTCACTACAATATATGAAATTATTCCATTATGAATGAATGTGTAAAAGCTTTATTAGCATATATCCTGGTAGTTGTGCGAAGAAAGATTTTCTCAATTATTTAGAATTTAAATAAATATACAAAAGGAAAATTAATTTCACTAAGCCATTTAAAAAAATTCATTATTATTATTATTTTAAATCACAAACAAAGTCATATGTGTTTTAAAATCAATAAAGGGCCATTTATCGAAGCTCAATCATTCTGAATATTTGGTTATATCGACTGTAATTCGGTTTTACAAACAGAGCCAAAAAAAATTCCAGTATTTTGGCAGTTCCGCAAAATAATCACGCATTTCAGGAATCAATTTTGATAAGAATTCGAATTTCTTTTATTATATGCAAAATAATTGTCTGTTCCTACAATTAGTATTAAAAAATATATCAAAGCAGTCTTTGGGGACTGCCGATAGAAGTGAAAACTAAGTAACGTTCGCTGACGATGACGCGAGTTCCATGATTTTTGTTCACCCAAAAGTGCTCAACGCGCCTAAAGAAGTTTTCACTTCAAATGGAAAGCGTTCGCTGACGATGACGCGAGTTTCATGATTTTTGTTCCCCCAAAAGTGCTCAACGCGCCTAAAGAAGTTTTCACTTCAATAAAATAAATAAATGAAAAACCCATCATTTCAAAAATTTAATGTGATTAATCTTAAATTTTCTCAGGCGGTAGCAAAATGATTACATTAAAGAAACATTTAATTTTTTTTTTTTATTTATTTAAAAAAAAAAGGGGGGGGGATCTGTATTTGATAAAATTGAAAATGTTAAATTGGAATTTTTAAAATAAGTTATTTATAATTTTTAAAAGTTATAATTTATATTGATTATATTAAAAATAATGACATTAATAATAATTTCACAGCCTTATAAAGAATGTTAATTAATGGCGTGTTTACAATTTGTATTATGTTTGTTCCTATTTTTGATCTCGAATTAATTTTGACAAAAGTGAAATGTGAGCAAGACTTGTATCCTTGGCATAAAGCGCCAACGTTCTAATTCGTCAGTTTGCATCTAACTGGCCCTATTCGCTAAATTAAAAGTTGTAAATATTATAATTTAATTTGCTAATAACCGAATGTGTTCCTAAAATTATCTATAACTTAAATGTTCATGTGGAAATAAAATTGTTTTAACATCTAACAACCCAAATTTAAAGGGGAAAAAAAAAATGCTTATCTATCTCTATACCAGGTGTTCCTATGTCTGTAGGCATTTAAAAAATTTATTAAAATTGAATTAATTGGTAAAATTGAACGCGGTTTGCCGAAAAGTTATTGTCATGAAGGGTTTTTTTTTTTTTTTTTTTTTTTTTTTGGGGGGGGTGGGGATAAAGAATAAAACGCTTCAGTCTTCATGCCTCAAATATTTTCATCCTTTTAAATCTATAAAAGAAAATAAACGAGTTGTAGAAAAATCAATTTGCTGCACCAAGAAACGGTCATTTTACATAGATTGAAATGGATAAAAATCATTGTTACTAGATAATACATGCAATTTTCTTCGGGAAAAGAAAAACATCGGTATCGATTATACAAAAAATCCTGATGTGATGGTAAAAAAATGGAGGTTACTTTCGAAATTAGCACACCAAATAACATAAAAATGAACGAGAAATTATCTTGTGTTTTCCAAAAAACTTCAATTTCGTATTTCGCCGGACCGTATAATTCAATTATTGTCTTAAATGCTTTCAAATAATTTTATTTCTTTAAAAGTCCAATTACGCTTATATTAATTTAAACTTATGTTACGTGTTAATTACATTAACCCTTATTTTAAAGCTCAAAATTTATTAAACCCATAAATGTTACTGTATAGTATTGCTAATAATTTATATATGGGTGTGTGTTTGTTTTTCTATAGATTACGGTTTTTAATCATTACAATAATATACAATAAATATATGCAGTTAATATATATTATTTGATTTGTATTGTTTTCGCAAGCCCTTTCGTTCTTAGCTAAACGGATCGTTTGATTAATAATTAAAAAATTAAGAATTCAGGGAATATAATTTGGTGATGGTAATTAAAATAATAATAACTTTCCAAATTATTATATGGAAGTTTTTAAATAAAAATGATATGCTTTAAAATATAACAGTATGTATCATTATCATTATTTTATTTCAGATTTAAATTCTAAAATTTTTTGCCTCTTCCAACTGCTTAAAATCAAGGGCTTTAGCCAAAGTCTGATCGTTGAAAGGGATATGCTCTTTCTTTCACACCTCTTCTACTCCAACAACACATGACTTATTCTTTTTTGTTTAAAGTTATAAAAAACGTAAAAAAAAAAAAAAAGTAACAATTGCTGTTATTTATTTATTGATAAACTATATTAAAATATAAAGAAAGGCAAACATATTTAAATAATAATATAACGAATGATAATTACATAAAATAATAGTAATTATAATTATGTTGAACATATCCGTATCAGTAAATGTTCTATTACGTATCTTTTTTTTTTTTCTTTTTAATCATCCGTTCGCCGCATAGGAGTATTACACTCACGCCAATAACTGTGATAAAGCAATGGAACTGGCGTTAACAAGCAACCCTTTCATCGCCAAATGCCTAGACTCACGTGTTTCATCTTCCAGACACTTTCGTTTGGACGGCACAATAGGGGTGCGCTCTCTAGTTACTATATTTACTCTGTGATTTTAACTCACTTTTAAATATGCTTTTGTATGTAATTATTGTTTTCCTGTCAATAATTGAGTTTTACTGGAAGTGGGACATCGGAAACCGGAAGTGGGACCGTAAGTCCGTATCTCAAAAACGGCTCTAACGATTTTCTTCCAACTTGCTACATAAACACTTTATTAGATGTCCTTTCGAATGATATAGTTGGTTAGTTCAGGAAAATTGATAGGCGTCCTGTATAAATAGCTCAATTTCAGGCCTCGCAAAAGCGTTCCTTTAAAAACAGCTGTACGGATATGACTGGAAAATGATTAATATATATATTATTATTATTCTAATTATTATTTAAAATAACTTATTTGACGGATAGAGCAATTTTGTTACTTATTTAAATCAAAAATGTATATAAAATGTTTATAATGTGTGTAGTACTGGGTAATGGAAGTCGTGTGGCTGTTACACACCAGATTTTTTACACTGCATTTTGTCGGTATAATTATAAGCTATTCATTCAATGCAATATTTATTTTAAGCATAAAACGCGTAAATAATATTCGGCTTTCGATAGAAGCCAGCCTAATTTGTTACTTTAATAGTTTGTGATGTTAAATAAATAGCTTTGAGGTATTATCACATTTATAATTTGTAATGACATGTGTAATTGTTTAAGATCTAATTCTCATAATTATATATTTTTTAAAATATGCGGGGTTTTAATTTAGAAAAACAAATTTTTAAATATTTCATTTTCTATTTTTAGTGTTTTAGATATGAATTTTGCAAAGAAATTTGAGGCTTAAACTTTAATTATAATTATAAAACACAGATCTTTTTAAAATATATGCATGGAAATGTCTAGAATTTTTTTTTTTTTTTTTTTTTTTTTTTTTTGGGGGGGGGGGGTGTACAATTTTAGTATTTTAAATATGTATTTCTTAGTTAAACACCAGCACTTAAATGTTGATAAGAGTAAAAATAAATAGAAAATTATTATACATTTTTTTGTTTTAATTTTGCGATGTCTCTTTATCAGTTTGTTAATAATTATTTTAATTTTGATCTTATTTTTGTTTTTTGAGACGTCAGGCAAATTAATAGCGATATTTTGGAATTTTTAATCCATAGCTATGGCCAGAAACAATACATTTTCTAATTAAGCAATAATTTACCAGTGAGAGCGATATGGCATAGGGAAAGTGTTTCATATTAATATTTCTATTCTCTTAATTACTTTGGATTATGCATTAATTATTATGTTATTTATATTTTATATGTTTGGATTTTTGCCCTTGATGTACACAGTTTTCAGTTCTTACACACACACACACACACACATATATATACATATAATAATAATAAAGATATAATAATGGCATACATATGTTATGCCATTATTATACCTTTAAAAAGGGGGAAAACTTCTTATTTACAATTGCAAAATTTTCTAAAAAGGAAAATTTAAAGAAACTATAACTTAACTGTATTCCTTTTTTTAAACAATAAATTTATTGGTGATTTAAAAAAAAAAAAAAAAAAAAAAATGTAAATTTACTACTCACCAAATATGACGAGACTTTCATCGATTTGAAGCAATACTTTTTGGAAAGCTTTTGTTGCATTTAAAACTGAAAAATTAATCTGGAACATAATACGGATGACAAGAACATTTTGAGATTTATTACGGCAGCTATTAGGATTTTCTCTGTTAAATGACATGTCACTTTTGTTATGACGTTTGTTATGGGCACTTCGTCATAAAATTTAAACATGTGCTACTTAAGTTAGAACGTATAGGATGTCGTTTACACTTTGTCGAATCTCATATATATGTATATATTGATAGTTTTAGCCTTTTTTATTTTTTCTCTTTTTTTCCCTAACTCGTTAAAATGTTTAGGAAAATATTTGACATTTTCTGCAAACAAGCATATGCTACAGCTTTGTTTCGAGTGGAATATCGAATTCCCAATTTATTTTGGTTATGGTTTATTGGATTGATAAGTGGCTTGAAGGTTACATAAATACTCCTCTTTAAAAACAAACAAATAAATAAATAAATAAGGAAGTAATAGTTTTGAAAAACAAGTCATATAAAATAAAAATTTTTAAAGTCAATTCCTACTTAGGTCAACAAAGAAAAATTTCCTTTTAGTTAATAAATAGAAATAAAAAGTGCGCGTGCAAAATAAAATAAAAACTAAAATAAGATTTATAAATGGACAATATTTAAGCTCATGGACTCAGTTCAGTGATATAATAAGAAATAAAAAGAACTTTTTATATACCATGTTTTTAAATTTTCTGTTGAATCATATAAACGCTACCGAAGGCAGCGGGAACCCGGAACAATTGGCTAAAACTATGAAAAAAATTCATTGTTATTGTGTTTTGAGCTATCATAAAACTTTCAAATGGGGGAAATTAGTTACGGCCGCGAAGTTAGTTAAAAATCGGTTGCAAGCTTTGTACTGGTAACGCTGCCGAAGGCAGCAGGGGCCCGAAACAGTTGTTTAAATGTATTTTAAAAATGCATTTTCACCGTATTCTGAACTATTCTGAAAGTTTCAAATGTCTAGCTTGTCGGGAAGTTAGTTAAATAAATTTTCTGTTGAATCATATAAACGCTGCCGAAGGCAGTAGGGACCTGAAACAGTTGACTAAAAGTATAAAAAAAAATAATTGTCACTGTGTTCTGAGCTATCCTGCAAGTTTCAAATGCCTAGCTAGTCGGGAAGTTAGTTAAAAATCGATTGTAATCTTTGTACTAGTAACGTGTCGAAGGCAGCAGAAACCCTAAACAGTTGGCTAAAAGTATTAAAAAAATGTTCTGTCACCGTGTTCTGAGTAATCCTGAAAGTTTCAAATTTCTAGCTAGTCGGAAAGTTAGTTAAAAATCGATTGCGATATGTACAAGATATATATAGGGAGAATGTGAACTAATAGTAGGAATTGAAAAAGGGAGAGGGAGGGGGTATATTATATTTCAAGAAAGGTGTTTTTAATTAAGGAATTTGAATGATTTTACTTTATCGGTGAAAACCGTTACACTTAGATGATTAAAAATATATATATATATATATATATATATATATATATATCAAATTTTTCCAGTAGCCAAAAGGTGCTAAGTTGCTAACGATAGCTTTGAACATTCTAAAATTGTGTATTTTTAAGGCCATAGAGGACGTGTACAGGTGTCCCAAAACTACAGCGACAAACTATAAGAGAAGATGGGGCATATCATAAGGATAGATAATTGCATGGAAACCCATGTTCACAAATGTGATCTTAACTCTTTAATAACCGGGTTTTAATAGAGTACATTTTAACAGATGTGGGAGTGGCTTGTAAATTTTGAATCTTTGACAAGTATATTTTTTGTGCAAATAATGACATAAAATATATATACACACACACACACACACACACACACATATATATATATATATATATATATATATATATGCATAGTAATAATGTTATTTCTTATTGATGTACTTTAAAGCACTGATTAAAATAATGCGAATAATGTGTATGATTTAGTGAAATGATGGATTGTGCAAAATATTAAAATTTATAAGGAAGGCGGAGTTACAAATAACCAAACAGCTAGAGTTCACTAGAACAGTCGATAATACCGTAGTGGCTAACTTAGCACCTTTTGGCTACCGGAAATACTTAATAAAAGTATTTATTTTATTTAATGAGTGAACTTTAACGGTTTTCACTTAAAAAGTAAAATAAATAAATAAATATATATATATATATATGTTAAAATTTTCCGCTAGCCAAAAAGGGGATAAATTGGCTAATCTTATACTATTAAGTGAGCAATATTTGTATGTATATTTCTCTGATCTCGAAAACGGTAGCTCGGACAGTCACGAGATTTAACACAAAGGTGTATCCCGAAGAGTCATTGTGCACATCGAAGTCAGATTTTCGAATTTTTGATTAGTTTTTTCTTAATTAATTAAAATGTGAAAATCATAACCTTCTAATTTCTGATAAAAAAAGCCATTTAAATTTTAACATTTTATCCATAATTTAATTGTTGCCAATTTTTTTTTTCGACAAAATAATAATAATAATAATAATAAAAAACCGAACATTTATTTAAAATGAGGAAAATAAATCAGAAAGATTAGAAAATAAATTAGAAATATCACTCGCATCGTTACAAATAAGACACCAAATAAAAGGGAAAAATTTTGTAAATCCGATGCATTAAACAGCTTATCAATCGGATGATTAGTTTTTTCTTAATTAATTAAAATGTGAAAATAAAAACCTTCTAATTTCTGATAAATAAGACATTTAAATTTTAAAATTTTATCCATAATTTAATTGTTGCCATTTTTTTTCGACAAAATAATAATAATTAGAAAAAAAAAAAAAAAAAAAAAAAAAAACGTACACTTATTTAAAATGAGGAAAATAAATCAGAAAGATTAGAAAATAAATTAGAAATATCAGTCGCATCGTTACAAATAAGATAGCAAATGAAAGGGAAATTTTTTTTAAATTCGATGCATTAAACAGCTTATCAATCGGACAATTAGATTTTTTTAAATTAACTAAAGTATGAATTTTAGGTGGCAACAGCAGAGGATTGTATGGAAACCGTTAGGAGAAAAAAAATTAAAAATCTGCTTCACATTAAGTCACATGATTTTTAAAAGGGATTAAAAATTGGAGTTTTCAAATTCTTTTAAATTTTCTCTCACGAACACAAAAATATAATATACAGCCTGTACCCCACAAGACCAACTTGCATTTCAAATTTTATCAATTATTTTGGTTAATAAACAAAAGTTATTATTATTTTTTTTTTTTTTCAAATTAAGTTTTATTCTATTTTCGAAAAGATTTATGTGATCATAGATATAATAATATATATAAATCTATCATCCCCATATTATCGTGCAAAGATTTTTGATGCCGAAAAAAAAGCTTTGGAATCAGCCATTAAGTGGTATTGAAGGAAAAAAAAAAAGAAGAATGAATTTGAAACTATATCTGGGGCTTTTCATTCACCTTTAGTAAATAAATTATTCATGAATTTTATTTGCTAAAACATCCGTGCATATTCCCGTGTGTATTCACTCGGGGAAAGACTGCCATATTTTGGTAAAATCGCCGTCTTTTCCCGAGTGAAAAGGAATCACTTTTTTGTCCCCAATGATCAATCTATATATTATTACTATATCTATGTATGTGATACGATAGGTTAATAATTTGGGTTTTAAAAAAATTTTAAAATAGATTATTTAAACTCTATGAACCATATTTTTATTTTATCAGCTTCATTAACAGATCCTGCTGGGCGATTTTTTAAATTTTGGTGTTGAAGTACACCGAATGTTTTCGACAAGAAGTTTAATATAGCAACAGCCATTTTAATCTAAGTAGCGCATCAAATATATAAAAACATAAATGATTTATTTTTACACAAAATTTACAGAACAAATGCAGTTTTAAAGATAGGAAATTTATTTCAACAAGCACTATTTTAAACCTAAAAAGCATTAAAAATATAAGCATAATATAAAGGATTCTTATGTATAAACAAAAAGGAGTCTGATAAAATTATTAGCAAATTAATCTTTCCCTTTTCATACAAAAAAAAAAAAAAAAAAAAAAAAAAAATCCATCGCTAATATGGCGACAAAAATTCAAAAGCCGCCAATGGAGCGACATAATAAAGTTGAGTAACACGATAATGTTTACCTATTTATTTATTTTTTTATATAATAATCACTATGCTAATTTATCATACAAACAAATGAACCTCTGTGTGTTACTGCACTCTCACGCAGTCGAACAGAAATATTTGAAAAATTCAAATTAATATTTAAATAAATAAATAAAAATATGTTTAATGGGAAATATATAAAACCAAAAGAAGATTAGTTGTCCAAAATACGGCAGAAATAGCGCTCATAGCATATTGTTACAAGGGATTAAGTCTTATTGTTACAATGGATTAAGTCTAAAATGGTGACAAAAATTCAAAAGCCGCCAAAGAGAACTATATTAAGGCTATACTATCAGGTTTACAACCCATGAATTATATATAAACACAAAAAATTAATTGTCTCATGCGACAGACGTAGCCGGTCACTGCATATTGTAATATTTGGCGTGAAATTGCTGTCATTTAATGGTTGACTGGATAAACAAAAAAGCATATGAAAGCAAATATTATGTTGTCTAAACCCAGTTACGTTTGAGTCCAGTCCGAGTTACATGTGAACAACACGTATAGTGTTGTTCACATGTAACTGGGATTCAAATATAAAAGGGAAACTCCAATTTTTTCGATACTATCTATTTCGAAACTGTTATATAATAAGCACCTAAATGGAAGCTCATTGGTAAACTATTGTCGCAGGTAATAGGGACAAGCGCCCGAGTTGCAGTGGATGACCAAATCGCTGCTGAATGCAGCAGGGACCTGGAGCGAGCTTTTGAACAATTTCAGTAATTTATTTTATTTTATTTTTATAAAGCTATATAGAAACGAGTTTCCTTTAAATTTAGTGGCCAGCGAAGCGGGCAAAGCCTGCTAGTCTAGATAATACTCATACATGGAGAGTTCATACGGGCCCATCTTTTTGTCCTGAGTGTTACACCAGTATTCTGAAGCAATAAAATTCATTTGAAATTTATAGATATATCTTATAAAGAAAACTGATATACAAAATTACTGGTATAAGACTCAATGAAAAAATAACGTCCGTATGAACCCTGGGTAAGTGTTAAAAAACACAAGAATGCATTTGCTCCTTAAAGGGCGGTTCTTAGAGGGTTAAGATGGCATTTGCGGACGTGGGTTAATATGCAATTTTGAATCTTTTTGATGTGTCTTATCTCCTCTTAAAGCTTGCCACTGTAATTTTAAGACACCCTGTATATACATATGTTGATTGTTGTTGTTGTTGTTTCGTAAATTATTAACTTACTATTATAAAAATTTACATACATGCATTGAAAAATAACAGCATCAAGTATAGTAAACTTTCAGGAAAACTATTTAAATTAAAAAACAAATAAACTGTAAAATTTTGAATTGTTTGAAACTCTTAATAAGCCTATTACTAACTAATATTTTACTTGTTTTGTTTTCCTCGATTTTACATTGTTATACTTTAATGATTGAAGCTGAAAATATCCAGGTTCTACTTCTTGAACCAGGTTCTACTTTTTTAACAACCCCTCTTACTTTACTTTATCTACAAAACCGTTAATTACTCAATGTTAGGAAAGTCAAGTGGAGTCTCTCCAGATTTTTTATTTTTTCATATATGAAATCGATTTCTCTACACGTTTGCTCGAATTGAATGAGTGTTTCTGACTTTGGAAAAAATCACACTATTTTCTAAATCATTAGTTTTTGATTTAGATTTGTTCCTACCCATGTTTAATAAAATAATTCACTCTTTACAATTAAAACAAAATGAACATTTCAAAAAGAAAACAACAGTTACGTTTTACTTAACTTCATTTACGATTTAAGAACAAAAACAAAGATATATTTGAAAAGGAAAACAAAGTTACTATTAAGAACAAATCTTACGATTAAATCAACATTTACATTTTATGAATAAAAATAAATTATGAGGTATGATTAACATTGCGATTAGATGAATTTGCATCTGCAGAACAGTTGCAACGATACCGAAACCGAAACCAGAAAACAATAAACAAAGAACACAATACATTTTTTTTAAAGATAATATAAGACTAAATACTATATAATAAAGACTAAATACTAGACTATATAAAGATAATATAGACTTCATAATGCATAAAACATTTAAAACCTAACTACTTTAATAATATAAATTAAACACATCCAGCAAATAAATTACTTTCGATTTCAAAATAAATCTCTTTAAAACTTTAAAACAATTTTGGTTTCAGAAAAAAAAAAAAAAAAAAAAAAAAAAAATATATATATATATATATATATATATATATCATAAATATACTACATTTAAATTCAGGTTAAACGAAAATAGATTTTCTATTCCTTTCTCATTCCGGTCCTGAAAAAAGGGCGAAAAGTATACGACTCCTGTAATTAATTCTTTTTAAATTCACAATTATTGATTAAAAAAAATCTTCATTGTATAAAATGATAGGAAATTTTGTTGCTACCATATTAAACTTTATGATAATATGGGACGATAACGCCATCTGTTGAGTACTCTGCACCAAAAGTTGATAAACGCAAAATTATGTTTACCTGTAACTAAAAATAACATTTATCAATTTATGTGCATTACTTTTTCCTTATCGACCTTTTCTGTATTGTTGGGTATTGTGGACAATTATTGTTAGCAGAAAATAATTGTCTCTCACACAGACAGACATACAGACTGGCAGACAGGATTTTTCTGAAATTGGTCAAATCTTATTCAGGATCTCTCAAAACGTGTAAGACCATTGAAAACTGATTGTCGAAAATTTTTACTAATGCGATACTTTCTTCTATTGAATATAGAAGAAAATAATAATAATAATTATCTTCTTAATAACAAAAGCCAAGTTTCCCAAAACTAACACTGAAAATGATGTCATAGCTAGAACAACGTTCTGGAATTAAGAAAATAAAATTTTATCCCTAATTTCTATGCATGCATTTCAACTGAATAAAATAATGTAAAATGATTGTTTTACGGAAAAGTTTACATCGCAATCGCAACAATAAATTAAGATAAAGAAAATAAAGTGTTATCCATGGTTTGCATAGTTTTGTGAGAAACGCTCTTTGATTCAAATAATAAATTTTAATACTTCAGGGGAAAATAATAATGAAAAGTTATATAGATAAAATTGAACTACATCACGAGATATTAATAATATAAATAAATAAACATATAAATAGTTTTAAAAGTTGAATTAGAAAATTACGATAGTCACTTTTAATTTCTTGGAGTCGCCTAAACTTTAAAACGTATTAATGTAATGATCTAAATGCTGAAGTCATTTGTTTTAAAATTCATGAAAACCAATGTTTTGAAAATTACGATGTTACTTTCAATTTATTGGAGTCGTCTGATTTTAAAAATATATTAATGTAATGATCTAAAGGCTGAAGCCATTTGTTTTAAAATTCATGAAAACCAATATTTTGAAAATTATGATGTCACTTTTAATTTCATGGAGTAGCTTGATCTTTAAAACATATTAATGTAATAATCTAAATGCTTAAGCCATTTCCCTAACAGCACAAAATGTTCCAGAAACATAACAATAGTATAACATCGAAACATCTGAAGTATTTCAGAAACGTTCAGTTTGTTTTCAGATTAGTTTCAAAAACGTAGAAATGTCCGCCATCTTACGATGGCGGATAACAACAATAATAACAACAACAACAATGACAATAATGACAACAACAACAACAACAATAACAACAATAATAATAATAATAATAACCCGAATACGTAACAGAAACATTTCAATCACTTAACAGTTAGAACATCAAAAAGGTCGAATGTTTCAGAGAGGTATCAGAGAATATACTTAAATGTGTTACATTTTTGAAATCTTGTAAGCTTTTTGCAACATCACTGAAACATTCTGTGCTGTGTGGGTTGCGTTAAAATTCATGTAAACCAAAATTTAGTATTTTGAACTGGCAAGGAGTAATAAATTTAGACTTAAATGGGTAAATATCGATCGCTAGGCTGGCTTAGACCGACTAGTAATTGAGATTTAATAATTACTCTTTCCCTAGAAGAAACCGGGCAGTAAATTTATTTCTTTATTTTACGCAGTAAAAAATAATAAACAGACATAGTTAATAATAACCATTTCTTTGAAATTTAATATTTTGTTATGAACACATTTTTATTATTACACTGTTGAAAAAATGTTCCATCTTAATTAAAAAAAAAAAAAAAAAAAAAAAAAAAAAAGCTGTTTTCTCATTTCTGCTAAATTTACAGGGAGGAGAATTTAAATAGTTTTTGGTTTATCTGATTATTCACGTGTATTTAAATAATTCTTTCCATCTTTATGACTATGAAGCCCAAATTCACAAAAATTAATTTCAACGATAAAAATTTTTGTTATTAATTCTAGATATATTCTTCAAGTATTTCTTCACTTAAAAGCTTTTTTAAATGTTAATAACACCAATGATTGTCTGCACTGAAAAATATAATATTGAATTCCCCCCTCCCCCCCTCCATTTTTTTTTTTTTTTTTTTTTTTTTACTCAAAGAAAATACGAAAAGCATTCTAATAATTACAAA
Organism: Salticus scenicus; assembly: GCA_963930645.1. NCBI lineage: Eukaryota > Metazoa > Arthropoda > Arachnida > Araneae > Salticidae > Salticus > Salticus scenicus. Next base: position 177,460,415 of record OZ005649.1, on the reverse strand, counting down.
TAAATATTTATTTAAGTTTGTATAGTTGCCAACATTCTAATTTATTCCAGAGTATTTTTAGTCCCACCTTTGTTTCGTACCACTTTATACATAGAAAATGTTTCTCCAATATAGAATTTCGATAAAATAAGGAAAAATTACTTTTAAAAAATAAGTGGTATCAAATAAAGATGTTGCTAAATGTACTCCTGAATAAATTAAAATTTCATCTATGAGTTTGCAATGAAATTATCTCTTATTTTCCATTTTTGATTAATTTAGCATGAATGGGAATACTAAAGAACATGCAAAGGAAAAAATATATGTACAAAATCTCATAATATTTTCTTATTTTAAATGCTTCGATGGAACCGAAAGAAATTACGCTTATAGACCCTTTTCCGACATCTTCTATTTGGATAGTTATCAAAGAAAAATAAATGCTTTTCTGATAATAACTTGTCCGACACACTCTTAGACAAAACATAATACAGGGGAACTTCTTAAAGGTATAGAAATGTTCTATTAGTTTCGGGTTGACCAGACAAATCCCACAAAAACATTATTAAGGTTATTGTCCGAAATGACAGTTATTATAAAAATAATGTCTATTTCTTCGCGTACTATCTTCATTCGAACATCTAAAAGAGAGTTGAATGATTATCTTATAATAAACTTTATAAGAACTTGTCACTCTTAGACTTTGACGGATATAATAGATTTAGAGGAAATAGCTAGAAAGCGAAACGCACTGTGATTAGTTTGCTGACAACCATAAACAATCTCTTCAGAGTTAATATTTAGGTAAAAATATTTTTAGAAAATAGTTAATAGCAGACAAAAGAAAAGATGATAATTTAAAACTAACCTTTAAACATTTTTTGTAAAAAAGAATTCAAATGTTGAAAATTGAAATTTTTGTTTATTAATATATTAATTAATATAATTCAGGAATTAAAAAAATATGCACAGTTTTAAATGAGTATGTACAATATGAAAACGTTCTAATTTAATAAACGGCATGCTTATTATTATTATTACACAGGCGTGCGAAGAAATTTTTTTTCTTGAAGGTGATGTTTTTTCTGTGGTATTTTTGGATCCTGATTAAGAAAAAACTATTCAAAAATTTCCATCACGTACAGTTTTGTTAAAAAAAAAAAAAAAAAAAAAAAAGAGGATTGTTTGAGCTTACAGTCCCACATTTCAACTCCAATCTAAGTTACTTTCTGTAAAATCTGGGAGACGTGAGTGAAGAATGAGGAAACAAACTTCATTAAGTCATCAAAGAAATGCAGAGAGTTATCAGGGTCGATGGAGTGTTAACATGTTAGCCAGGAGTCGTACTGTTCGCCCTTTTTTCAGGACACTCTTATGAGAGAGAAAATTTAAAATTAATTGCTACCACTAGTTTTATAAGATAAACTATACTCTGTATAATAATGCCTCATTACAATAAATATACCAGAAGAATTTCTGCATGAAATTAGTTGTGGCAAAAAAGACGAAAATTCCTTATCTCTGAGAGTGTCCTGAAAAAAGGGCGGAGAGTATGACCCCTGAAGATAGCAGATTATTGTTGGGCGTTGCATAGAGAATCCACCTACGCAAAGTCCTCAAGACGTACGCAAGGTAAAACGCTCCAAAAGAAGCTTCAATGTAAAGATACACATTTAAAAGGCGATGTATAAATATTTTATACATTAATTGTTTCGAATTTCTTATAGCCTCAGTGTGAATTCTGCCGATTTTCATCCTTAGCTTGTGGAAATTCCTTGCGTGATAGGAAGTAAAGACAATCATTTCTGAATTCAGCGAATCAAAACATATTAAAAACACCCAACGCAGTGTAGAAAAAAAAATTGAAAAGTACGATATCACAGACCTGTGTTATTATTATTTATTCTCAGAAGAAAACACTCATTCTCTTATTTCTTTTTTTTTCCAGAAATATTTGTAATAATTATTTATGGTTTGAGATTATCCTATCTGCCTCCAATTTATTATATATTTACAAAATGAGAATACATTTTCGGATGATGGACAAAAGAAAATACCGCAATTTCTGGTAGATAACCCGGAGGTAAGATGTGTCATTTCTCCACCAGAAATTTTATTTAATAGAGAAATCAATACTTTTTCGAAGGAAGAGCTCGTACAAATATAAATTTATTTATTAATTGAAATTTCTGGTGCAAAACTGGATTATATAACCTGAGGGGTATCTACTAGAAATTACGGTAGTCAAATTTCTTTAAATTCGTAGAGACAATTTCATACTTGCCAACCTAAGCCGGAAGATTGTTAGTTCCGCCCCTTTTTGTACACCACTTAATTTTTATAGTAATTCTCTTCGAATATATCTACGATTGAATAAGAAGAAAAGTACTCTAAAAAAAGACTGGTGTAAAAAAATAGGCGAAAAGGGGCGGGAATAACAATCTTCCGGGTTCGGTTGCCAAGTATGCACTTTTAATACTCTGGTTAATACACTTTTTGTTTGCGAATTAATAATTTTATTTATTAGAAAATTCCATAACTCGATATTGTCTTGCAATGATTGGCGATCCGTACTTCATCTGTAAAAAATATTGTGGTTTTGAATCATTTTACCATGTATTTATTAACTCGCCTTTTTTTGTTTGTTTGTTTGTCCAGTATAAAAGCTTGCAATAGATTTTTAACTAACTTCCCGACTAACTAGAGATTCGAAACTTTTAGAATAGCTCAGAACTCAATGAAAACACAATACGTCGAAGCCCCATTTTCGAATTTTTAATTAGTTTAATTTTAATTAATTATATATGAAAATAATAACCTCCTAATAGCTTTAAAATTAGCCATTTAAATGTTAGCTATAATTTATTGTTGCCAAAAAAATTTACGAGTTCATTTTCTATCGACATAAAAATAAGTACTTGTAATTAAACGTGGACATTAAAAAATTATAAGAAGTTAAATTATGCATCTCGCAAAAACTGACGTCGTTAAGACTTTAAAAATTTTATACGCATTGATAAAGTGCGCTAATATTGTTCTATATCTATGATTCAACAGAAAATTTAAAAACATGGTATATAAAAAGTTTTTTTTTTTTTTTGTTTTTTTTTAATTTAAGTTTGTAGTTCAAATACTTTTCAAATAGGATTTGTAGATTGAATCAATATTTATATATTGATGAAAAAAACAGGAAAATAAATTCTCAGAAATAATAATAATAATAATAATAATAATAAATAAATAAATTAATAAATAAGTGGACCGGTGGTGGACATTATATCAATAGTGGGCACTTTTAAATTCTTCAAAAAAAAAAAAAACTTTCTATTTCTTGCACAGATTTCCCTCACATTCTAGGGTTACTGTTACAACTCTCTAAAACGTTAGAATTACGAAGTTTTAGGTCTCACAGTTTTAAAATAAGATTAATTCAACAGAAAAAATTTCAAATGATTCTTAAATTTTACCGGCATTTCTTGTAATTTTGAATAAGGTAAACTCTGCATATACTTATAGTTGAGTTAATTTCTTGTAATCCTTTCTCTCATATGACAGAAAACAGGGTTCCTACGCCCCGATTTTTTTCAAGGACTCTTCCACCAGTATTATTTAAAAGTAAATGTCTTATTAAATGTACAGTGTACATTTAAGAATAAATTTATCTTAAGATTATTCTGGTGGAAGAGTCCTTGAAAAAAGGCGTGGCCGTGGGAACCCTGGAAAAATTAGGCAAAATTTATTTACAGGGGTCGTACTCTCCGCCCTTTTTTCAGGACACTCTCAGCGATAAGAAATTTTTGCCTTTTGTGCCACCACTAATTTCATGTAGAAATATTTATGGTATATTTATGGTAATGTGCCATGATTATGCAGGGTAGGAATTATTTTATAAAAATAGTGGTAGCAATGAATTTTAAAATTTCTCATTCATGAGAGTGTCCTGAAAAAAAGGGCGGAGAGTACGACCCCTGCATTTATTGTGTCAATTTTTTAATTTTATAATAAAGTTTTTAGGGGTGTACATTACTTATATTATGATATGTTGTCACTGTTCAATTGTGAACAACCCAATTTCCCACAGGTACATCTAATGGTCTGTTAAAATGAACATTTAAAGACACCCAGGATTCTTTAGTAGGGAGTTAACTGTAGTTAGATTACTTTTCAGAATATTAAGGTAAAGCATCCGATGTTTTTGTTGTAGGACTTTGCAATATGTTTCAGGTAATTCCAAGCCATTAAACAAGAACGTCAAATGGTATTCTTTCAATTGTATCACTTTGTATGAATAACAAATCAAGGCTGAAGTTAGAGAAAATAATTTGATTGTAGCACAAAAATTGAGATGTACCAATATAAATACTAAAATTTTTAAGAAAAAAATTGTTTTTAGTTTCTTATTTAAATTTATGAATCTGTATATATATATATCTATCTGTATATCTATCTATCTTCTGTAAACTCAGTGATGTTTAAAAAAAAATCTTTTGTTAATAAAAAATACGTTTCTAAAAGACGGCTATTTCGTTTTCTTTCCTGCAAAATTTAGGAAGAGTATATTACTAAAACAACAAAAGTGTCCACTACTTTTTACTTTCTCTTACCCAAAAGGTAGAGAAAGTATTGTTTTGGGGTCAAATTTTCGAAAGTGATATTTTGTTATATTTACACGTTTTAAGGTGCCATAATACGAAAATCGTGTTCTTAGCGGTTGGTCTCTGTGTGTGTGTGTCTCTCTGTGTGTGTCTGTTATCAGTATATCTCAAGAACGAATAGCAGCAGAGATTTCAAACTTAATATTTTAAATGTGTATCATATAGCAATGCTACACTAAGCTTTTCGCTGAGATGACGCAAATGGTTCGTGTACAGGGACATTTAAGAGTATTCAAATACATTACGTCTATGGGGGAAGTTGCAAGTAAATAGAGTTAAACAGCTATGGACTGCACTAAACCAAATGAAATGAATATACACTTTTTGTATGCGTAAAAACATGCTTCATGTAGAATATGGCAGGGAAACCATTGACTCTTCATTTACAGGACTACACAAAAGAACTAGATTATAGTGCGACAATAGCTGAAAATTGATGGAAGTGCATTTCAGGTTTGTGCCGTATATTATTACTATAGGATTATATTTAGGTGCACCATGTGGTCTGTACATAATCTTCAAAAGACATACAGGATTTCAAATATTTAAGCTATAACATTCTTTTTTTATTGTTAGTGGAAGTGCTTTACTATAATATTTTACCATGTCCAGGTAAGCTGCTCAAGAATGAAATTGAATTCCTCATAGATATATGATAAATAATGTATGTTTTTAAGCTAAATATTCCTCGCTTGTTTTTTTGTATATTTACATGTTTTGAGGCTTCCTGATTGCCAAAGTCAAGTTTTTTAAAGTTTGATCTTTGTCTGTGTCTCTTAGAGTAAGTTAAAAACGAATAATTTCAGGAGATTCAAGAGTTATATTTTTAAATTAATATGAATTTTTTGCTGGAAAAGCTTGGTCAAGACTGATAAGTTTCAAGCAAAGTTGCGTGTGAAAGTTGTCTGAATAATTTTAAGTGAATTTTAATTTTAATAACAGATTTAAATTCTATGTAAATATAAGGGGGGGGGGGGGTCGGTAGCCCCCCTCACACAGAACTAATTGCCATATAAAACTCTTCCGGAGCCTAATTTGAATTGTTTTAACATATTTTTACAAAACAGTACTCGTAATGGCTCCAAAGTGATACCTTTATATGTACTTGACAGATAGCACTGATGTAGGTATCAGTGAAAAACTTGCAGTGTCTGCTACAAATGATGGCATCATTTTTTTAACATAGTCCTCATTACGGGCAACAGGCTTGCGCCAACGGGAAAGAAGGTTTTTCATGTCGTCGATGGAGAATCGCTGTGGCGTCTGGCGACATCATTACCAAACTGCTGCTTTCCCCTCCGCGTCACAACTACAGCGCTGGCCTTTAAAGCGATTCTTAAGTTTGGTGAAGAGATAAAATTCGCAGGGCGTTAGATCTGGACTACAGGCAGTATGATGCATAATATTTTTGAACTCTAGGCGCTGCAGTACTTTCTGAGTTTTGTGGCGATCTCATGTTGTTGACCTTCATGAGTCATGCGATCTCATGCTGTTTGATCCCGCGACAGTCCCGAATCAACTCATTCACCTGATGTTGATGGTACTCATCAGAGGCCGTTGCAAGCTGTCCACTTCGGTGTTGATCCTGGAAATTTGATGTGACTGGATATTTTTTTTTCCAATTCCTTGCTCCCCTCCGCATTGTGCTGATGTCAACCACAGGTATTCCCATAAATTGTAGTCAGACAGCGATAACTGTTGATGGGCGCACAACTTTCCGCAGTCAGAAATTCAATTACAGCCCACTGTTTCAACTAGACGTCACCACTGGATGCCATGGATTGCTCGATTATTCTGGTACGAGAAGAGATAAGAAGACATAAGGAGATGAAACAAGTGATACCGTATAGTTGAAACATCAGTGCTTTAATGATAAATAGTTCAAAATGCAGAGTAGTGGGCTTAGAGGCATTAATTTCTGAATAGCCCTCGAATATTCTACTGAATCATTTTCAACACTTTGAGAAAATATTTTTCAGTAATAAGGTACTTTATTTGCCACTTTTGTTGTAGATGTATCTAAAAATAAGTTAATTGAGGTATTAAACACTGTATTTGTTACAGTCACAGACACATACACACACAAACGCGTAAATACATTGCTGTAAAAATAGCAAAACAGAGCTTAGGAGACGTCAAAATATATAGATACATCAAAATCTCACAGTGAAATTTTTTCATGATTATAACACTTTTCTTACACAATGTATGTTCTTAAAATAAAATTCATTAGCAAATTATATAATATTTTAATATGTAAAAGACTGATAAAAGGAAACAGAAGAAGATTATACCTTTTATACCTTCTTCTGTTTCCTTTTCTCAAATTTCAATGAAGTCTTTAACTCATAAAAAAATAATAAATAATAATAATAACAATAAATAAAAATAAAATTTGCTAATACTATGCTTTAGAAAGTGAATACAATTATCATACAGCATAGCAGCCAAAATTTCTATATATATATATATATATATTTAAAGATTTGTGCCCATCATTTCTTTAAAGGGCATGCCACATATATTTTCGACGATATAATTAGCTGAAAACAATTATAAACATTTTCAGGTAATAAGTATCTCTTGAAAAACGGAAGACGTGGCACCTATGATATGGAAGTAACAGAAGATTTAGATTTTTTTAATTATTATGTGTATTGAAAATATTCTGAAAGATTCTTCATCTCTGACGTCTTTCCGTTTCGCCAAAGTAACCGTGATTATAAAATTACCAAGGGAAATCACTTTGCAATTTTAAAAATATTACTGGTAGTACTTGTAATAAACGTGCTTGGCAGAGTTGAAAAATTAACAAATTTATTAAATTTTTATAGCATTTTGAACATAAATAACATTTTACGAAGCATAAATTATTCATCTGCAAGAAGAAGTAGTGTGAGGTATGAATCTCTCAGAAAAAATCGAGGGTACGACAATGCCTATTTTAAAAGCTTTGAAGCTTCCGAAAATAAGATTGTCTATAACACCTTTATCTGATTACTTACAGTTTAATAAGTATGAAAGAGAAAAGAATTGTTTTTCTGATAATAAGTTGTCAGATACACACTTTGAGAAAAATATAATGGAGAAAAATTGCTTGGCAGTGGAAAATAAATAGCTTTAGTTTAGGGCTGACCAAAACAACTGAGATAAAACATGTTATTACCCTTTTCTAGAAATTACAGCGTTGATATTTCATCACCCGAAAGTCATAATACGATAAAAATTATCATAAAAACTAAAAATGATGTAAAAAAAAAGAATTTGTAAAACTGTTTAAAGCGATTACTGATGTAATTTTAATATATAACAATATTTAGATTTATAACAAAAGATCAGTTAAAATTCTGTCGAGATTTTTTTATTACATAACTAAATAGATTCTCATTGTTTTTAAACTTCAATATTTTTATTTGATCCATTCTTGACCAAAAAATAAAGACCTATGAAATTTTAAAAATGTATTTCTCAAAGCCATGTATACACATACTAGCTTTAGCTTTTTTAAAGGTTTGCTATTTTACAGGTGTGCCACTTAATAACTTTTAAATTTTTTTTACTTTCCAAACATATATACGTAAGGAAAGGACTGTAATCATGTCAAAAATCTGACTTTGAGATTTTAGTGTTTCTATGCGTTTTCAGGTCCCCTGAACTATTTTTACGATGATGTATGTATGTGTGTATGTGTATAAGTGAACACGATAGCGTCTAAACGCTTTGTTCGAATGAGCTGAGTGTTGGTGCATCTTTTAAGTTACAATAGCACGAACCCTATTGATTTTGATGAATTTATAGGGCTTACAGTTTTTTTATAGGGGCACAAAGAAATATTCTTTACCATTATTGTCTATGGACCTAAATTCCTTAATGTGCGATAATGTCTAAATGCCTAATTCGATTGAGCTGAAAATGTATACCCATGTTATAGGTCACCGTCGCACGAATTTTACAGATTTTGGTCTATCTTGCCCTTATATAATTTTACAAGAACACGACGAAAAAATCTTTATTATTATGATCTCTGTATGGGCTCATATTATTTGAAGTACAATAGCGCAAAACGAAACAATGGAGGAAACTACTGAAACTATAATTTTCACTTTTGTTTATTTAACGACTTTTCTTACTTTAATTTATTTATACAACCGTTAATTACTTAATGTTCGGAAAGTCGAATGGAGTCACTCCAGATTTTTTAAAGATAGTGCTGAAAGCAATGGCTTATTCTCAGCCTAAGTTCTAAGTTCTAAGTTCTATATGTTTATTGCAAAGACCAATTATTTTCAAATTGGTCTTAATGCTTAAATGATTTTGAGTTATCTTCATATTTTGTTTGTGAGATAAATATGTCTAGTTTTAAGTTAAAGAAAAAATATTTTTCAACCTTTCTTGTTCAGCCAAAAGATAAACGATGAAATCCTACAGTGATGGTGTCCCAAAGCAAGAACTTGCATTCCGCTATTTAGACAAATAAAAAGTGATGATTTCGACCTGAAAAAGAAAAAAATATATCAATGAAAGGAAAAAAATTTCAAGACGTCAAATTGCAAACATCTTTAAAAGTTAAGCAAATTTGATGATAATGAGGTATAAAGATGTCGGGAAACCATTTCACATAGTCTGTAAGTCTCAGGAGAAAGCCATGGGGAAGGAAAATGGGTACTACCTTATCTGAGCGACAGACGAAGGGAAGAGCAAAAAACAGATTGTAAAATTTTGGATTTGGCACACAGACGAAACCAAAAATCTTTTTGAGTCTCAACAGAGGGCCTCCACTGACGTTTCGGCAAAACTTGCAAGTCAATAGCTTGATTTTTGCGGTGGCTATCGCGGTGCATACAAATTCTTCCCATAGGCCGTAATGATAAGAAAAACTTTGGCGTGTCCCTGTACACGAACTGCAAACGGATTACACACCTAAAACTATACAGCTGATTTAGTGGAGTTCATGAACATGTGTACCAAATTTCAAGTCAATAGCGTGAATTTTGCGGCCGCTATCGCGCGACAAACAAACAAACAGACTGACACACAGACGGAAACAAAAGTCTTTTTGAGTCTCAACAGAGGGTCTTCGGCAAAAGGAAAATGGGTACTACCTTATCTGAGCGACAGACGGAGGGAAGAGCAAAAAACAGATTGTAAAATTTTGGTTTTTTGGCACACAGACGAAACCAAAAATCTTTTTGAGTCTCAACAGAGGGCCTTCACTGGCACTTCGGCAAAAATTGCAAGTAAATAGCTTGATTTTTGCTGTGACTATCGCGGTACATACAAATTCTTCCCATAGAACGTAATGATAAAGAAAACTTTGGCGTATCCCTATACACGAACTACAAATATAATACACACCTAAAACTAAACAGCTACTTCCGTTGGGTTCATGAATATGTGTACTAAATTGATGTCAAAAGCGTCATTTTTGCGGCCGCTATCGCGTGACATACAATTGTTCCCATAGGCCGTAATGATAGAAAAACTTTAGCGTGTCCCTGTACGCGAATTGCACACGGAATATACACGCAAAAGTATACAGATAATTCCGTTGGTCTCATGAACATGTGTGCCAAATCTCAAGCCAATAGCATGATTTTTGCTGCCGCTATCGCATGACAGACAGACTGACACACAGACGGAACCCAAAACAGTTTTGATTCTCAACAGACTCTCCACTGACGTTTCGGGAAAAATTACAAGTCAATAGCTTGATTTTTGCGGTGGCTATCACGGTACATACAAATTCTTTCCATAGGCCGCAATTATAAGAAAAACATGTCGTGTCCCTGTACACGAACTACAAATGTAAAACACACCTAAAACTATATAGCGGATTCCGACAGGTTCATGAATATGTGTACCGAATTGCAAGTGAATAGCGTGATTTTGCGGTGGCTATCGCGGCACATACAAATTCTTTCCATAGGCCGTAATGATAAGAAAAACATTGGCGTGTCCCTGTACACAAATAGATTATATACCCAAAACTATACAGCTGATTCCGTGGGGCTCATGAACATGTGTACTAAATTTCAAGTCAATAGCACGATTTTTGAAGCCGCTATCGTGCGACAGAGAGACTGACACACAGACGGAACCCAACATCTTTTTTGAGTCTCATCAGAGGTCCTCCACTGACGTTTCAGCAAAAATTACAAGTCAATAGCTTGATTTTTGCTGTGGCTATCGTGGTACATACAAAGTCTTTCCATAGGCCGTAATGATAAGTGAAACATTGGCGTGTCCCTGTACACAAATAGATTTTATACCCAAAACTATACAGCTGATTCCGTGGGGCTCATGCACATGTGTACTTAATTTCAAGTCAATAGCATGATTTTTGAAGCCACTGTCGTGCGACAGACAGACTGACACACAGACGGAACCCAAAATCTTTTTGAGTCTCATCAGAGGTCCTCCACTGACGTTTCAGCAAAAATTACAAGTCAATAGCTTGATTTTTGCTGTGGCTATCGTGGTACATACAAATTCTTTCCATAGGGCGTAATGATAATGAAACTTTGGCGTGTCCCTGTACACGAACTACAAATGTAATATACACCTAAAGCTATACACCTAATTTTGTTGGGTTCATGAATATGTATTCCAAATTGCAAGTCAATAGCAAAGTTTTAAAGCTATTATTATGTGAGTTTTATCAAATATTTTAGATGAGGTTTAATTTTTTAATTTTTCTTTTCATTATTCACATGTAAAGAAGTGTTTTTTATATTAAAAAATGAATGAAATGAAACTTTGCAAGCATTTCCCATTATTGGCATCAGCTTGAAATTACAACTCAAAGGATAATGTCAGGGAAAACCTGAACACCCTCCTCCCCCCCAAAATAAATAAATAAATAAATAATTTTTTTTTAAAATCCTATAGGAATTTTGAAAATTTAAATGCACGTTGCAAAAATCTGTTCTTCATCTAGAAAACAAGTTTCAGAACTGTACGTTCCATAGTTTTTCTGTACGTCGCACACAGACAAACAGACACACAAAGACATTCTTTATCTAGTGTAAAAGTAGGCTTTGTCTGTCTCGTGGGTCACTATATTTAACTATTTTTTTTTAACCCATTCATTCCTGACGTTCTTACTTTAGAACACTTTATTTTAAAAAATCCTGTAACAAGAAAAAAAAAAAAAAAAATCATTTTGGATTTTCTAAACTTCCAAACAGTGTCCTTAGGGTCTGTTTATAACATTTTGTTATTAATGGCAGCACATATTTGGAGTAAATTTGGGAACTATATGTTGGATTGCTCTGTAAAGATAGGTTTCCTTGGAATGAAATAGCGCGCTATAAAAAGGAAGATATTTTATTTATTTATTTATTTATTAAATACTAGCTGGAACCCGTCGAATTCGACGATCATTTTATTGACCGTAATGTTTCAAAAAACGTCGCATCACTATTTAAATATATTTCAAGTTAAAACATCTAATATAATTTACGACATTTCACTTAAAAAAAGAAAGTCAGAAAAATGCTTATAAATAGAAATACTATATGTGACATAACTTTCTACAAAGTACTGTCAATGTGACGTCAAATTGACTCCAAGTAAACAGTTCCTATCTTTCATTTTCTATTTCGTTTAATACTAAGACTACATGTTAGCTGACCCGTTCGACGTTTACCGGGCCCATGGTAATAACCTTAAATAAACCTTAAATTTGTATGTTTTTACATCTTTAACTCGATTTTGTTTGAATTTCTATTTTTAAATAAAAGCATCGTGAAAAAATAATCAGCTGTAACAAAAAAAATTACCTCGAACCGAACGAAGATCTGCCTTTTTACCCCGGTGTCTTCGGCTGCGCATACGCCGGCCACTAATAACATAAAAATATTCCCAAAAATTAACCTGGAACCGGACGAACCCCCCCCCCCCCCGGTGTTGCCCGGGCCCATGATACCTTAAATGAACCTTAAAATTGTATGATTTTATACCTTTAACTCGATTTAGTTTGAAATTTTTTTTTTAAATGAAAGCATCACGAAAATATAATCAGCTGTAACAAAAAAAATTACCTCGAACCGAACGAAACTCTGCCTTTTTACCCTGGTGCCTTCGGCAGCGCATACGCGGGCCGCTAATAACATAAAAAAATTCGAAAAAATTAACCTGGAACCAAACGAACCCGCCCGGCAATGCCCGGGCTCATGATAATAACCTTAAATGAACCTTAAATTTGTATGGTTTTATATCTTTAACTCGATATTGTTTGAATTTCTATTTTTTAATGAAAGCATCACCAAAAAAAAAAAAAAATCATCTGTGACAAAAAAAAAAAAAAAAAAAAAAAAAAAAAAAAAAACCCTCAAACAGAACTGAACTCGGGCTCGTGACCGGGTGCCTGCGGCAGCGTATATACAAGCCGCTAATAACATGAAAAAATTCTCAAAATTGAACCTGAACCGAGCGAACCACTGACTCGTGTTACCTCTGCCTGTGGCTGCTGCACTGTATAGCAGGCATGCATGCTATGCACGCGTTGCAAAATCCACTTTCCTCCACCAGGGGGTGCAGTATACGAACATCAGCAATCGCCTTGAATTTCCAAGACATTTCAAATTAGCTGTCACTGGTGGTGTCAACTGCAAAATCCTTTAGTTGCACTTTCCACCGCCAGGGGGAGCATCGTGTTCTATACGAACAACACCAACGGTAAGGAAATACCAAGACCTTTAAAATAAGGGGTAACATGATAGGGTCGACTGAAAAATCACCTAGTTCCATTTTTCACCACCAGGAGAGCACTATATTGTACACAAACATTCCCAATCGACATGAAATTTCAAGACCTTTAAAATGATGTGCTACATGTGTGGTCTAGAACGGATTTCCCTCTCAAACTAATTTCCACCCTTCCCCCGCCCCCTCAAAATCTACTTTCCCCCTTTTTCCCCCCTTTAAAATCGAAAATTCCAAATTCGCAGAAAGTGTACGACTCTAGTCCCATATGTACAATTTCTTCACCGTGAAGTAATTTGGAGCTTAGTTAAGCTCGTAAACGTGTTTTTAACCCGGGGGGGGGGAAACCGTTTGACTTTTTTTCATTTTTCTCTTTTCATAGCACATCTACAGACCAAGACCTTTTTTCAGACACCTCAACCAAACTTTTACACCAAGTAGTTCTCTCAATATAGTGGAGACAGACAAAAACATGTTTCAAATTAATAAATAGATTTTATAGTTATTATAATACTTATTAGAAGAACATTTATAGAAGCCGTATCTCTGGCATTTTTAACTTGAAATTGAACCTTTATACATTACCTATCAAAAAGTATTTATACACTTTCGGATTAAGACGTTTTATCAGATATCGAAAAAAGTTCTTCATTATTATTATTATTATTATTATTATTAGGACTGAGGGCCTATTAGTCTCAGACAGCGATTTTTGCGTTGTCGTTTTCGATAGTTGGACATTAGTCGAAATCATTTTTCGATAGTTGGACATTTATCGAAATCTAAAATTTATCGAAAATATAATTGAATAATTTGAAAGTGATGTTATAATTGGGAAGAAAAAAAAAACTAATAGTCCTCCGACCTAAACTAAATTCTGCTTTTGTCAGAATTTCATCAAAATCTTTTCAAAATGACAAAGACATGAGTCCCCCCCCAAGGCACAACTTTGACATGAGTCTCCCCCAAGGCACAACATTGATATGAGTCCCCCCAGGCACAACTTTTACATGAGTCCCCCCAAGGCTCAACTTTGACACGAGTCCCCTCCCCAAGGCACAACTTTGACATGAGTCCCCCTAAGGCACAACTTTGACATGAGTCCCCCCCAGGCACAACTTTGACATGAGTCCCCCCCAAAGTACAACTTTGACATGAGTCTCCCCCAAGGCACAACTTTGACATGAGTCCCCCCCAAGGCAAATGAGACCCCCCAAGGCACATGAATCCCCCCAGGCACAACTTTGACATGAGTCCCCCCAAGGCACAACTTTGACATGTCCCCCCCAAGGTACAACTTTGACATGAGTCCCCCCAAGGTACAACTTTGACATGAGTCTCCCCCAAGGCACAACTTTGACATGAGTCCTCCCCAAGGCACAACTTTGACATGAGTCCCCTCCCCAAGTAACAACTTTGATATGAGTCCCCCCAAGGCCCAACTTTGTCATGAGTCTCCCCCAAGGCACAACTTTCACATGAGTCCCCCCCAGGCCCAACTTTGACATGAGTCCCCCAAGGACCAACTTTGACATGAGTCCCCCAAGGCCCAACTTTGACATGAGTCCACCACCTCCCCCCACGGTACAACTTTGACATGAGTCCCCCAAGGCACAACTTTGACATGAGTCCCCTCCCCAAGGCACAACTTTGACATGAGTCCCCCTAAGCCACAACTTTGACATGAGTCCCCCCCAGGCACAACTTTGACATGAGTCCCCCCAAGGCACAACTTTGACATGAGTCCCCTTCCCAAGGCAAAACTTTGATATGAGTCCCCCCCAAGGCCCAACTTTGTCATGAGTCTCCCCCAAGGCCCAACTTTGACATGAGTCCACCACCTCCCCCCACGGTACAACTTTGACATGAGTCCCCCAAGGCACAACTTTGACATGAGTCCCCTCCCCAAGGCACAACTTTGACATGAGTCCCCCTAAGCCACAACTTTGACATGAGTCCCCCCCAGGCACAACTTTGACATGAGTCCCCCCAAGGCACAACTTTGACATGAGTCCCCTTCCCAAGGCAAAACTTTGATATGAGTCCCCCCCAAGGCCCAACTTTGTCATGAGTCTCCCCCAAGGCCCAACTTTGACATGAGTCCACCCCCCCCCCAAGGTACAACTTTGACATGAATCCCCCAAGGCACAACTTTGACATGAGTCCCCCCCAAGGCACAAGTTTGACATGAATCCCCCCAAGGCACAACTTTGACATGAGTCCCTCCCCAGGCCCAACTTTGACATGAGTCCCCCAAGGCCCAACTTTGACATGAGTCCACCCCCCCCAAGGTACAACTTTGACATGAGTCTCCCAAGGCACAACTTTGACATGAGTCCCCCCCAAGGCACAACTTTGACATGAATCCCCCCAAGGCACAACTTTGACATGGAGTCCCCCCCCCAGACACAACTTTGATATGAGTCCCCCCCGGCACAAGCAACTATTTTATGCTATAAAACACGAATACCGTCCGAAAACTTCATGAAAGCGAGGAAGGTTAAGTTTAAAATTTTATTATTATTATTATTTTAACTTCAAACAAAATTTCCACTTTTCTAATTATGACACGTAGAGAATCCGATCTTGGGCAAAGATATTCTTAAAATATTTGGCATACTAGATTAGACACAGCAAACTGCAATCAAAATGCAAAAATGTTCAATATATTACGAAATATGCGCATTTTTACTAAATAGTTTTTAACTATGCATGCGCTAGCATTAAAAAAAAATAATAATAATTTACTCACATTTTAAATTACTCACATGACGATTCTAGTGTGAATTAAGCTTTACTTATACAATGGACAATTTGGACACATGGGGGATTTGAGAAAAATCCCATTTTTCTGGATGTTTTAGGTTTATAAATGTCAAAAATTTATTAAAAATACAAAAAAAGGTCTCATTTATTTCAAAAATAACTGTAAAATTAACCAAAAAATCACGTGACTTTAAAACGCTGTCTGACGTCATACTTTATAATACTTCAGTGTTTACATTTTGTTAGCCTAGTTAGCATGCAGCAATTCCTTTTAACTTTCGTAATTATCAAAAATTTATGTGATTTCTGAGCAATTCTTTTTCATCTTATAATCATTTAATACCATTAACATTATTTTTCATTAATCACTATTTTCAATTGTTTTCTTTTCATGGCGGTTGTCCAATGTTTTCTTTTAATAGGATCCTGTGGAACGCTAAAGAACAGCTTTTGAGAAGCATTTAGCAGTTGTATTAGTTCAGAGTGGTACAATACAATATTTATACTAGGATTTTTTAATATCCGTCATTATTATAAAATACAAAACCTATTTCACTGATTATAGAAGCAAAGAAAAGCACAGAATTGAATGTAAACAACGATTACTCCCGTTTGTTGTCATAAAAGTGACGTCACGATATTTTATACTGCGTTTTCACGATAGCGTAAATACTGCGATTTTAAAATTGTTATAAATCAGTCATTAGATTTCAAATAAAGAAAATGTTTGTATTTTTTTTTTTTTTTTTTTTTTTTTTTTACCTTTTTATATTCTATTATATAAGAATAAAATCAGAAAACTTGCAAATTCTCTATTCCGATAGCCATTTTAATTCATCGCCAAAATGGCAAAAAATAATAAAAGTCGCCAAAGGGTTTCTATAATAAAGCTATGCCCGCATTACGTTTGCTGACCATAAAGTAAAAGGAGGTAAAATAAGGCTATTCGATTAATTCAAATTAATATTTTAAAAATAAATAGGTTTTAAAAAAAATAATAATAATAGAAAGAAAGAAAAGTAAAGTTACTATAACATCAGTTTTATCAGAAATTTTTTTATGTTACAGGTTTTCATAAAAGTAAATATATTTATTTTCCTTTTACATCGTTTAAAAAAAGAAGCTTTTTTTTTAAGTTAAAACGGAGTTTTAATTTAAGATCTTTTGAACGAATTATCTGATTGAAGAAAACGAACAAAACGATTTTGTTCAGACTAATAAACGTAGCAATTTTTACAGTGACCAGTTGAAAAATGCGCTTTGTATAGAAAATTAATAAAACCTGATTATAACATGACATTCATTTTCTCAAAATAAAATTGCTGTGCAATTTTTTTTATTTTTTTGCGTGTGTGGTCGTACTTGACACTGTTCGGTAGGTTCTCTTGATTAATATTAAACAGAATTCAGAAAATGGATAATAGAGAAAAAAAAGGAGTTCTTTATATCTACATTTTAACACATATTTCAAAAATTAAAGTTTTTCTAAAGAAAAATATGTATATTAAACGATGCTATATATTAAAAAAAAAAAAAAAAAATCAAGCGTCTTATTACTAGTGCTTTATAATAAGTCAATATAAGTTTGATATTGACTGTTTAGATTAACGACATTTTACATTTTTATTTTCCTTTACAAGATTTGTAAGATAAAAGTTTAATTACTTCATTATTTACTGAAGTTTTTCTATAATTCTTTTCTTCAAATGAAAGAAACATTAATAAAATAAATTACTTAAATACTATTAAAATAAAGGCTATTCACTGTATTATATATATATATATATATATATAAAGTTTTCTCGTTTATCTCAATTTATTTTCTATTTTTAGAGAAGTTGTTTAGAAATGAAGTATATTAAGATAAATTACTAGATTTGAAAGAAGGATAGTGTGTGACAGACAAAATGATCGATAGAAAAGTTACTCTTAAGTTTTCTGAATAAATCGAAGCTGAATTTTAACATTACACGTCCTATTTTTATGTAA
The DNA here is from genome assembly GCA_963930645.1 of Salticus scenicus. NCBI lineage: Eukaryota > Metazoa > Arthropoda > Arachnida > Araneae > Salticidae > Salticus > Salticus scenicus. The sequence continues at coordinate 177,442,320 of OZ005649.1, read as the reverse complement.
GAAATAGTTTATTACAATTTTCCATCTTAAACCAGATGGATATGTAATATTTCCTCTTTCGTAATTTTGAAATTAAGTTTAATATGGTTTAATACAAATTTACGAAGCAAATAAATTATTAATCGTAATCAATTTTAATGTAACAAATATTATGAAAACATGAAACATTAGGAGAAGTAGTTGTGAAAGTTATTAATAGAAAAAAAGAAAGAGCACTCATCTAAAGACCTAAAGTATCCATAAATTTTATTCCTATCACATTTTTGTACAATAATTTTCATCTTAACATGAATTCGTAAGCATTTGAATTGGCATATCACGTGTCTCCATTTTAATATTTTTATATGTTTGGCACACAGCGCAATTATCTGTGTATTTTTTCTTATTTTTATATAATTATATTAATGGCAATATAATAAAAGTGACTGAACATAATTTTCAAATGGAAATAAGAGTTACTTAAAAGGAAAATATAATATCATATATAATAGCAAAAAACTATTTTTAAGACCAAAATGGGAGCATGTGAGTATGTGCTGAAATCTTTAAAGCAATCATAAACGAGCATCAGACTTTTATTTGAAGAATGCACAATACAAACATAAACAATGCAACTTTTTGCAAACAAGTTACAGTTTATTGTCAGGCAAATAAAGCACGTTTAACATTCGGATGCAAGACAAAGACACATTTTAGAGGTAGTTCGCGGCACGTTGACCGACACGTGCGCGTGAGGACTATTATGGATCGAGGGTTACTTTTGAAAACTCCTACATGATTGAGATATTGAACTTAGATTTCCTTAACAAGAGCTATAATGCAAAATGGCGCTGATTTTTGTATGCAACTACTTAAATAGTCTTAATAATTTCAGCCCGAATCTAATGTCCTACACTTTTTTTTTTGTTGTTCTTAAATTTAGGATTGACAGTTTAGCTCAGACCCAGAAATCCAGGTTAATTAATATACATTTTTTTATTTTTATTTTACTTTTTTTAACCACAAGAAAAAGAGAACTTGGCAAATTAGCCACTTTTCAGCAAGTTTTATTCTAAAAGTTTTTCCGTTTTTTGAATTTTGCGTTCTGACAGTATTTTACCTTGAAATTAACTTCACAGAGGAAACTTCAGAATTAATTTGAAGTTTTGAATTTTGAATGGGATTTTCTTTAGATTATCATAAAATGCTAACTTAAAATTATAAAATATTAATTTAAAGTTTTATTGTTTTAATTCCATCTTTATACATACGTACGTATAGTGCGACCACGTTTCCTACGACTAGCAGTGAGGCCGAGTCCAAAAGTTTCGAGGGATGCAAAATTGACCGAGAGATAGTTATTTGGCAAACTTCCAGTTATTCGGTGTTCCCTTATCGCTTGTTTTCTCTCAGTCACCCCTATTTTAACACTGGACTCGTTCAATCCGCACTTGCGCAGAGTCTTCCATGGTCGTAAGAAATGTGGTTAAAGAATATATATATATATATATATATATATATATATACGTACCTGCCCTGGATAAAAGTATAAGGCCGCAAAATATATTAACAAAAAATATATAAAACATAGTTCAACATGAAAAATTTAATATCTTTCTTTCTTAGAAATGAAATTAAAAAAATAAACATAATTTATAAACGTATGAAATATATAATCAAAGCATTAAATGTCAATTTTGAAATCTGATGGCATTTCCTCTTGAAAATAACGATAAGGTCGAGGAGTTGTTAATGTAAATATAAAGTCAATATCCTACAAATTGACATCGTTTCCTCAATAACTTTTATCAGTCGATCAGTCATCGTTGAATCAAATCGAGATGAAGTTTCTTTTTTGATATTTTCCCATGTACCTTATCGCATTGATGAGTTCGCCTTTCCTTCGATACTGTAATATGTTCTTATAAACAGATTGCGCAAATACGTTCCAAATATTTTCTAATGGGTTTAGATGTGGAATGCAGGGAAATCAAGCAGACGGACCTCATTTGCTTCAAAGCAAGCTTTTGTTGAAAAAGCAGCATGTATGCTGGCGTTAACCTGGCTGAAATATCCAATCTTCGGTTATAACTAGAGGGAAATTTGGGAGAAAATTATCACCCAGCATATATTGATTACTTTTTGTATTCATTTTGGTATAAATTACCACAACTGCTAACGTGACATTAGCGGTAAATACTTCCCATCATACCATTACTATCCCCCCCCCCCGATATTGCAGCTTGAAACAGTAAGGTTTTATTTCTTTAATATTATGGCATTATTTTTAAAAGTCGTCTTGCCCATCAAAATAAAATTTTTCTGATCCAAAAAAAGTATATCTTTCCAAGCGAAATATCTTTTTAAGCAAATTCTAAGCAAGCTACTTTATGGTTCTTTGTCAAGTGTTGTCGAGGTTGTAATTTTACGAACTGTCCTCTCGGGTTGAAACTTAAAACACTACAGACAGTTCGGCTAGTATATGTTAGGTCTAAACCACGAACTGTTTTAAAAGAAGACTTTTTTATCGCACGCCCATCGAAAATCGGTCAATCTTTGGCACCTTGGTAGTGCACTTGGTCTCCTCTTGCGCTTGCATTTACTATAATTTGAAAGATTTTTTAAAAAATTATTGATTGTCGTTTTAGACTAACTGATAGTCTTGAACCACTCATTTTACACGCTTTCATTCCAAGGATTTTACCGCGTATAGCATTGGATAATTATTTCTGCCTGTGCATCGTTGCCAATGGCACAGAGAAAGACTAAAGTGACTCTAATTGCGTTTTTAGGTTATATTCTCTATTTCTTGCATTCTCAGAAGGCAGAAAATTTGCATGTCCATTTGAAAAATTCGACGACCTTATACTTTTTTCTATCAGCAAATAAGATTAATATCTGATATGGTAATTAGTTCGTTTAATTTCAATTATATTTTAATTAAAGTGTAATATAAATATCAAATCATTTGCATACTATGTGATTTTGTTGCTTTCCCATTCGAAAAATTTGTATAAATCATAGTTTAACTATTTAACCGAGCTTATAATTTTTTCCAGGGCCTTTATATAATGAACATTAAAGATAATACTAAATATGTTGCTCAATGAAGTAACCATTCGTTTGCAATTACCCATTTGAAAATATCAATCCATTTGAAGAAGATTTACAGTTTTATTTTCATTGAAAATGGTTTATTCATGTTTTTTCATTCTAAAATAATTATGAAAATTGTTTAATTTTGTCTCAATGAGAGCCTTTTATGATAAACTCTCATTCGTAAAAATGTGTATTAAATAAATACCCTTCAAATAGTTGACGATGATGGATAAGAAAAAGGAGATTTAAAAAACATCAATAAAAATATTTTTTCTGAGAGATGACTGAACTTGTGTCAACTTTTTCCCAATACATATCATCTCATAGCTGACCGTTTGACATATCCTGCCCGCGGTTAGTTTCTAGAAAAAAACTAGAAGATAAATAGCTTCTATCTCTTCACGAAAAATATGAAAAAAGAGAAAATTATTTGGAAGGAAGATAACAGCAATCGATTTGATGCTGGTCGGGAAAAAATAATAATTTAAACACTGTTTGATTTTGTTTCTACATTTTTGTTTGGAAAATATAGTAATTTTTTCTAAAATTTTTTGAATAATGCAAGAAGAAATTTTTAATTAATTGAAAGAAAGTTAGAAACGATAGTTATACTATTTATTAGAAAATAATAATAATTTATATTATGTTTTATTTCCTTTCTTTAATTTCATTTGAAAATATATATGGAGTTATTTTCGAAAGTTTTCGAATAAATTAATAAAAGTATTCGCTGAATAGTAATATAAATTATTTCTGTTAAAGAAAAAAAAAAAAAAAAAGAAGTATTGAAAATAAATGTTAGAATGCCCAGTAAATAAATATTGTTTATCTTGCAAATAGAATTATTTTCTTTAAGGAAATATTTAAATAGTATTTATGAATGTTTTCAAAATTTTGAAAAGTAAGAAACCGAAAGCCAGATCTATTGCTAGAAATATATGCAAAGATAATTTATTTTTATTTATTTATTTATTTTTCATTAAGGTTACGCAGTGTACACATTTGGCACCGGCTTCGCAATTTTTATTTATTGGAGAGCGAATGACTGTGTCGCTTGGGTAACTCCCAGCTGTATTAATTTTACATAAGAAGGAAAATATTACAGGCAAGGAGAATGTTGCAGTTTACATGAATCAGCCAATATTAAAGTTAAAATAGGTTTTTGACCTGCGCAGAAATCGAACCTTTAACCTGCCGATTACGCGTGATCGAAGCTTTGAAAACCGGGATACCATTAACCAAAAACTTAGATAAAGTTATTTTCTAGTGAAAGAATTCTTACAGGTCATAAAGGGGATCATTTTATTTAAGAATTTTCTTGCTAGTGGTGTTTGCCCGAGAATTCTTTTTATTATTTTTTTTTTCAAAGGCTCATAGTTTCTAAAGAATATGATAGCGGAAGAATGTCTATTTTCTTTAATAATGGCTTCTTTTTTTATTTCCTGACTGAATTTCTTATAAAACCTTCTATATAATAAGATGGTAATATATATATATATATTTTTTTTTCAAGCACGCGCCTTTATTAAAAACAGACTACATATATCTGGAAAAAGAAAGAAAAAAGAAAAAAAATATCAGCTGCTTAAAATTTGTTTTTGAGGATCTCAAATCCAAAAATGACTTCCATTTCAACACATCGTTTAGATTTTTTTTTTTTTTTTCAATTGTTAATGCTTACATTATGAGTGTTAAACGAAAAATAATTGCTGTGACTTTAGAGACTAAATTTTTGGAAATTTGAAGACATTGCAATAGAGAATTATAAAATTAGACGCAGTAAAACATGCGAAGTTACAGAAAAAGCTATCGAGTACCTCAAGTTACAGTCAGAGGTAACCTGCTTATAGACTAAATAAACTGTAAATAGACCTTATACTGCTACGACGATTGAGTGAAATAGTATCAAAAAAGCGAGAGTGTTTCGTTAAACAGAAGGCACTTAAAAACTTTTCAAGAAGTATTTTTTTTAACTTTGACGAATATTGTTATACAGCACTATATTTTATAATTTATGTATGTTTGTATAGTAATGCATTTTTAAATGACTACATTTAAATACGTAATATATGAATGCATTATTTTAATTCATTGACTATGTTTTCATTTATTTTAAACTTCACCATATATTTTAACCTCGATTTACAACAGAATTCGTGTTATCAAACCTTCCGACTATCCGAGGTACCCTCGGTCCACATTACCTTGGATACTAATCGCCCCTTTTTCTGCAACACGTAATTTTTAGAGTAATTCTCTTCAAATTTAATTACGACTAAATAATAAGGAAAATATTCTGAAAAAGACTAATGTGTAAAAAAAAAAAAAAAAAAAAAATGTGGACACTAACGATACTAAGAAATTATAATTTGAATGCTTGCAGCTATGAGAATCATTTAAAAAAGTTGGAAGCTATGATCATAGTTACATACAGCGTTGCACACCTTGCGATAATTATCGTTCACATAGTTACCAAGTCTTTGATTTAAGTGGGAATTACCAGAAATTTTCTATAATAATTTTCACTTTCTTTTAATCATTGAAAATTAACCCTTTGCCGGTCCTATTTAATTTCACTTCTCTGGTTAGCGTTGGGAAATTTTGAGACTTTTTAAGTTCAATATCCACTACTAAATTTTAACTGTAACGGTGTACTATTCACTTCAATGATTATTCGTCCATTATGTATATTAAATATCACCCATCAAAATGACTGGTGATAGATGAATAAAAGAATCCCTTATTTTAACAATACAGTTTAGAGCGCTTTAAAGCATTAGGACTGGTAAAAGGAAAATGGTAAAAGGTTTGGAATATTTCTCCCACAAAATATTGGTGTGAAACCTGATTTAAAATTTAGAATATTGACAAGTATTATTGTAAGGTTTCAACGGCGGTTATAATATATTTCATTAATCTTTCAGAAGACTAATAATCTTTAAAAGTAGTACAGAAATAAAGTAATATAGGAATCGATTAAATGAGTTTTAAAGCAAAAATTTCAAAATAAAATATGTTTTGAAATGTTAACGCAGTTTGAACTTTCCTTGAAGAAAAAAAAAAAAAAACAGTTTATTAAACCTTTAGTATTACATAGCTGCCAACCTGCACGTTTATTTATTTATTTTATTTAGCTACCAGTAATTTTCAATAAAATGTTTCATACATTTTCTGAAGTTTTCAACGAATGAATAAGGTGGAAATTTTTACTCAAAGAAAGTGGTGTAAAGAAAACGTACAAATCTGTAGCTATGGTATTAAAATTCGGTAAACTATTTTGCGAACTCATTTAGTACACTATTTTTGGTATATCGAGAGAAATATAAAACCATTTTACTCTTGCAATTGCTGCAAAACTTATATTTTCTTGGTTGATGGGAATAATAATTAAATGGTAAAATGCTAAGATTAATTATTCAAACTAATATTACGTAAGCGAATCAGAATTTAAATTGCACTTTCCGGGATGATTATTTCTTAAATTAAAGCCTATATTTTAATATGTATATATAAGGTAAAGCTAGGCGAGTTTGCGCACAATTCAACAAAACGATATAAAAAATCTAATTTTTTCCCCCCTAAACTGTTGGTGCATAGCTTTGAAGTGATCCTTCTTCTACGCATTTCCATTACTATTTCTTTTGTTATATTATGATTTAAAGCAACAACTGTAATAAAACCAAGAGAGCTATTTTGTGTAAATGGGTAGGAGAGATTGCGCTTAATTTCAACTACAATTTAATTGTTAACGATGATAATTGCACTTAAATGACATTGATATAAGGTTTTTGTGAACAAATATTTTTGTATTACATGTAGGTATTTCAGTTACAATAATAATAATAATAATAATAATAATAATAATAATAATAATAAATAGAAAAAAGAATAAAATGAAAAGGATTAAAAATTTTTATTTAAAGAAAATAAATTAAAGAAGCAGATAAAAAAGCAAGCCTAAATAATACAAAGTAACATTTAGTTACTAGATAATATGTTTAACTTAAATGTAATAAAGTTCCTTTGTGGAGTTTGCAGTCCTGCAAACTCCATCTTAACTTACTTAATTAGATTACTAAGAGAACACAAGACTTTAAATAACAATAACTAAAGTTTATTTGAGCAGAATAATGGGAGGGCGGCCTGGTAAATTTATATAGCTCAGCCAGCGTTTTACTTAATCAAAATATATGAATCAACAATTTAAGTAGATAATCTTAAATATCTCACCACAGCAGATAGTCGAAAGTGTAGAGACGGTCGCACTCTTACTCCAATACTACGGCTTCACTATGGGACAGAGGATTCCCTTCTATCCCAGCTTGAACTTCCGAAAACTAGTAGACACTCACCAACGCTCAACACTACTTAACTTCACACAACTAAATCTCCTCTACTCTACTTTCGATATTCACCAAAATAAGAATCAGCACATTCGCTATAATATCCTCCAACATCCACCATACGATCTTCCAACATCCACTATACGATCCTCCAACATCCACACTATCTACTAAAACCATCTTTATTTTTATACTTCTTCCTACACCCTCCTTTCACTACATTTCAATCCGTACTTTTAAAAATCACTTCTAATTTAACTAATATTCAAAATCTAAGTCTTTTAATGCAGCACCCTGCCGACACAAAACTAGCTCGACCTCAACCGTCACCGAGTCACTGGCGACGGAGTGATTTTAACCGTCCCCACTTCCTACTTTGCTGGATCCAGCTTAATTGAAACAACTGTGGTGACGTTCTAACGTCTCAACCTCACAGTCCCCCTCCAATAAAAAAATTTAGTCGTGAAAATCCCCAACGGATTTGAACGAGTAAATTTAAAGAGCTTCATTCCACCTCTAACTATCTCAAATCTCTGAAGTGTGAGTGCAGCCGTCAGTTAAATTTTAACCGGGTGAGAAAAACTTAAAAATTTGTTAAATCCCTGAGCGAAAACTCGGGGACGCAAAAAAAAAATTAATTTAAAATTTTAAATAAAAGGCGTACATTTACCCCGAGAACTCCGGGACTCTGACTGAGCTAAAACCAGGCTTACAGTAGGATTTACACACGTCTTCCTGTTAGGCCAGGAAGGCAATATATTAAAACTTGATGTTGCGTGTCTTTACATAGTAAGTCACTTGGGACAAATGCGACACTTAAAGTTTGTTATAAACACAAGAATAATAGTTCTTTTTAAAGAAAAACATGAGAAAATCTTTATTAGTAGGAATGTATTGGCTGGACTGGTATCTGGAGCGTTACGTCTGCAAGGGAGATGACTAAACGAAGAAGAGGATAAACTTTCTTCATACTAGAGCAGACGTCGGAATGGGCAGGCTGTCCACATCCAGAAAAAAACTTTTTGACATCAAATTAAGAGATCTTTCACTTCAGATAAAAATAGTTTTAACATCAGCTTAAGAGCATAGTCCATCAGAGTGTCTGAAATGGGAAAAACTTTTACAGTATGCATAGTAAAAAGGTGACAATTCATCTCTGGAAGAAACTGAGACTTGTTCGTCTCTATTAACATAATAGATAGGTTACATACAGAAATATTTCTCCCTCCTTAGCTAAAGCATAAGCGGAAAAAACTGAGTAGTTAGTCTTTTTAATGTTATATAGTTAAACACGACTTTTATGCTTATAGCTAAAAAAAAAAGTTTTTTCCCCTCTAACAGTACATACAGATACATTTTTAGACAAATATTCAAAAGTTTTACAAATACAAATATGCAGTTTATAAATACATCATTTATAGAAAGACAAAAGAAAAAGGGGGGGAAATTTACAAAGGGGCCAAAAAAACAGTTTATATTACCAGCTTTCTGCAGGAGATGGCTACAAGGTAAAAGATTTAATACATACATAAAATAGATATTTAAGAGAGAACAAAAATGTTGACATTGAAGCAGAACATTAATTTTGATTTGAAAGTTCATGGCTAAGTTAAATTTTGTATTTTTAGTTTGGGAAAGTCCATAACTTTCGTAAGAGTTCTTAAAATATAAAGTCCCAAAAAGGCTTCAAGGTACGTCGAACATTTTGTACAGCTCTGACAGAAATGCACTTGTAATAGAAAAAAAAATAGAGAACGGTGTCACCTGATGTGAATTTGCAGCTGTAACTTCAGCAAGGTTAGAGGTCTTGGTGGATGTGCTCGTCAGCTAGGCCACAGGGTTGCAGGCTTTCAGACCGGGGTCTAGGGCTATCCCAAAAGGCTTGTACAAAGGCTTGTTCGGCAGGTGATTCATATGGCTGAGCCTGTTGTCGGAGTCTGGCTTGACGCCGAGTATTAAATTGGTGGTGTGAAGAGAACTCGTCTTTGCCGATCGAGTCAGGAGCAGCTAGGAATTTCTCCATGTGCCGTCCGCTAGCTGATGAAGAGGGTGGAGGTCTTTTTCGAACCCTTGCTTTTCTCTTAGGTCGGAAAGAATCTGTGTGCACTGAATCTGGAACTGCTAGTACCTTCTGTGGGCGATGTGTTCCAGAGGACTTTGAGGAGGGGGCTTGTGGGCGTTTTAAACCCTTGTTCCAAGCATTTTTCTTTTTTATCTGCGGTATAAAAGAGCCATTAGAAAAAGAATAGTCGCGTTTGCGACCAGTTTGCCTAGGAAATTTCACATTAGAATGGTTTGATGACCCACTACGAGCTCGCTTTTGTGCGACGGGTCTGCTAACACTAGATTGGTCAGCGGAAGTGCACTGAACAGATTGTTCGGGTGTATTAGGAGTAGGTAGTTCATCAGCCGTACGAGAATCAGGAGCACTAGGCTGGGGAGTGAGGTTAGGCGTAAGGACGGACTGTTCGTCAGGTGGGTTTGAACCCGGCACGCTATCACTATCAAGAGTTTCAGTACATGATTGAGTGCGCTCTTTAAAAATGCGTATCTGGTCAACATTTATTGTAGTAGGGGTACCGTTAAAATCGATTGTCAGATTATTATGTTCTACCTTTAAAACAGAGAAAGGCCCAATGAATTTTGGCCCAAATTTTTCTACTTTAGAATATTTTTTAGAGCTAAGAAAATGTGATTCTAGGAGTATTTTATCTCCCACTTTTACTTCTAAAATTCTACGTTTTAAATTATAATATAGAGCTTGCTGCTCTTGAGCTTTTCTCAAATTTCTCTGAACTTCTGGTAGCAATTCTTCAATATTTCGCGTAATAAATTGAGATGCGTTTTGCTGTACTAATACCAGTTTTTGAAAGGGGGGTCAGAATCTTTCTGCCCAAAAACAATTCAGCGGGAGTTTTTCCTGTTGCATCACTTACCGCTGTACGAATCACATAGCCAAAATGATAGAGAAACTGATCCCAATTTTCATGATTTTGACCAATGAATGTCGCAATCATGTTTATTAGAGTTCTATTAACACGTTCGGCCTGATTAGCTTGCCGCCGATATGGAACCGTGAAGACATGTTTAATTTCGAGTGTATCGCAAAGTGCCTTAAAAACATTACTTATAAATTGAGGACCATGGTCCGTTACAATTTGAAGGGGGGCGCCGTAACGAGAAATATAATTGTTAAAGAAGGCAGTGGCCACTGCTTGTGCCGAAGCTTTACGTAAAGGCACAAATTCAACCCATTTACTAAAATAATCCACCATAACTAACACATAACGAAATCTATTTGGTTTAGAGAGGGGGTACGGACCGATTAAGTCGAGTCCAAGAATTTGATTTGGAAAATCAACTTTAATAGGAATTAATTTACCGGCCGGCTTTACATTTTTATAATTATATTGCTGGCACAAGCGACAACTCGAAACATATTCATTAACAAACTTCCTCATTTTAGGAAAGTAACAGGCATCTTTGAGTTTTTTATAAGTTTTCCTAATGCCAAAGTGCCCCGAAATTGGAGAGTCATGAAACTCAAATAGGATGGCTTGACGAAGAGATTGGGGAATTACAACTCGTAATTCGCCATAAGATGATAATAATTTTGAATAAAAAAGCAAGCCATCGATTAAAGAAAAAGATTGGGACCAGTTTAAGGCAATGGCTGATTCAATGAATGAAACTGACTCAGGATCTTCTAAATACTTATAGATTAATCCAAATTCGGGTTCATTTTTTTGTTCTTGGATTAATTGATCTCTCGAATTTAACACAGATGCTGGCATAAGCGCTAAAGCTACTTTTTCCTGATCAGATACGAAATGATCGTTTAAGGTACTGACTGGATTTGTAGACGCACCTTGGTTTACAGGTTCACTTTCAATTTCCTTTACCCAAGTTTCAGTCACATCAGCTAATATGTCGGATTGAACCGGTTCAGCCTTTAAATGTGAATGATGAATATATGAGGCTTTAACAGTAGAATTTAACTGATCATTCTTTTCATTTAAAGCAAGGGATTGATTTGTAAAATTAGATTCAAATCTTATTTTCTTGAGTTTGAATAGTACGTGAAAGAACGTCAGCTACGATATTGTCAGAACCAGGTCGGTGTTCGATGTTTATATTAAAGTTAGATAAGTTAAGAGTCCATCGAATCATGCGAGGGGAGAGATTCTTTCCAGTTGTTAACCGAGTTAATGCCGCATGATCCGTAACAACTGTTACTGGAAGTTGCGTAAAATATAAACGAAATTTTTGCAGTCCCCAAAGCACTGCTAAACATTCACGTTCAGTTACTGGATAATTTTTTCTGCAGTGTTAAGCGTACGGGACGCATATGATATTGGGCGGCCTTCTTGGCTTAAAACGGCACCAATGCCGTACGAAGAAGCATCAGTAGCTACTTGAAATTTAATATTATAATTAGGATGAGCTAGTACAGGAGGAGCGCTAAGTATAGTTTTTAACTTATCAAATGCTTCTTGTGCTTCATTTGACCAGTGAAATTTAACTCTTTTCCTTTTGAGTTTAAAGAGGAGCTCGCATATGTGAGCAAAATTAGGTATAAATTTTCCATACCAAGCACACATGCCTAGAAATCTCGAAACTTGCTTGGACGTAGTAGGAGGGGGCATGTTTAAAACTGGCTGAACTTTTTCATTATCTACAGAAATACCAGCAGGCGTTATTTTGACGCCTAGGTACTTAATTTCCTGTCGTGCAAAATGGCACTTAGAGGAATTTAAAGTTAATCCTGCATTTTGCAGTAGAGTAAAAACAGTTTTTAAATGATCTAAATGCTCATTGTAAGATGAGGACGTGATTATTATATCATCGAGATAAACATGTACAAATTTGTTCAAAACAGGTTTCAGAATAGTTTCCATGGCTTTTTGGAATGTCGCCACAGCACCTGAACATCCGAAAGGCATTCGTTTAAAACCAAACGTGCCATTTTTAGTTATAAACGCTGTTTTTGATATATCAGCGGGTTTCATTGCAATTTGAAAATAACCCGATGTCAGATCGAGAGTAGACATAAAATTTGTCGTTGTTATATGTGCTAACAAATCATCAATTATAGGCAAGGGATACTGAAGATATTGTGTAATAGAATTTAGCCTACGATAATCGATTGCAAATCTCCATGCCTCAGGATCAGTTATAGGTTTACCATTTTTCTTACGACATAAAACAACAGGAGATGCATAAGGAGAAGTTACAGGCATAATAATATCATTTTGCAACATTTTATCAATATGCCAATTTATAATATCTTGTTTGGCTTGATCATAACGATACGGCTTACTAAAGACTGGTTTATTAGTTCCAGTGTCAATTTCATGACAAACAACATGGGTTAAGCCAGGTGTCTCAGAGAATAACTGTTTAAACTGATTAAGAAAATTAACAAAATCAATTTTTTCAATATGAGTGAGGGCACTTTCCTCTAAATTAACAATTAACTCTGTCGGCTCGACAGGTTTAGAATTTGACTTAGAATCATCAATATGTAAAGATTTATTGGCAATTAATTTCAACATTATTTGCTTTCATAAAATCTAACCCTATAATGCAGGGATGCTGAAGATTGTCGATGACATAAAAAGGCCAATTAACACTTAAATTATGAATTTTAACATTCAGGCTGACTTCGCCTCTATTAACACAGGCCTTGCCTTGAGCCGTTGTAATATTTAAATTGGTCCGCTTTAAAGGTTTAAAGTCAAAATACTTGTTATAAGTTTCATACGCTAGAAAGGAGCGTTCAGCACCAGTGTCCCAATAAGTAGGTATGAAGGTATCATGAATTATTGCATTTAAATTAGGAAGGTCCACCGGACTGATACAAATAGTGTCTAAACATATGGAGGTGGTTGAGTTATTCAGTGGCTGTTGACCCTCCTCACAAGAGCCACTTACTCGTTTAACTGACGACTCTGGTTATTACGAGAGTTACGGAGATTTCTGTTATTTCTATCAGCTCGAGAAAAGTTTTGAGACTGATTTTGATTAGAACGATCGTTCCGAGAATTTTGAAAGTTATTACGCCTTGTCTGCGGCGATTGACGTTTTTGTTGATAGCGATTGAAATTTTGAGGGGGGGCGTGAAATTTTCACGTCTAGAATTTTGCATATTTCCATTATCCCGTTGGCGATTAAAGGTGTTTTCCGGTCTTGGAGGGTGTCGCTCTTGGTATTTGGCTAAAGTTTGAAACAGGCTGTCGTAAGAAGTGACAGGTTTCAGATCAAGATAATCTTGGATTGGAATAGTCAATAGCGGGGTTATGATTTCCATTGCAGCGGCAAAAGATAAAACTAAATCCAGCTGCTTTATAATGTCGAATTTACGTAATAAAAATGTGGTGGGTTTGTCATAAAACGACATCTTTGTCGTATAAAGTTCTTGACGGAGTTTGGTTTTATCCACAATAGAAGAGAATGAATTTTTAATTTTGAGCTTCAAATCCTCATACGTAGGATTTTGGCCTAGAGTTCTAGAGGCAATGGTGTCATACCAGATTTTAGCATCTCCTTTTAAGGAGTATTTTAATAAAAAAAATTAATTAAATAAATTAAATAAATTTAATTAATTAAATAAATTTATCATCCTCGTCAATTTTACATATATCAAAATACTCTTCAAGATCTTCAAAAAATTTAAGTACATTGTCTGAGCCAGTAAAATAAACACGAGTGGGGGGGATGTCGAACTGGGTTGGGCGCCACTGTGGAGTTTGCAGTCCTGCAAACTCCATCTTAACTTACTTAATTAGATTACTAAGAGAACACAAGACTTTAAATAACAAGAACTAAAGTTTATTTGAGCAGATTAATGGGAGGGCGGCCTGGTAAATTTATATAGCTCAGCCAGCGTTTTACTTAATCAAAATATATGAATCAACAATTTAAGTAGATAATCTTAAATATCTCACCACAGCAGATAGTCGAAAGTGTAGAGACGGTCGCACTCTTACTCCAATACTACGGCTGCACTATGGGACAGAGGATTCCCTTCTATCCCAGCTTGAACTTCCGAAAACTAGTAGACACTCACCAACGCTCAACACTACTTAACTTCACACAACTAAATCTCCTCTACTCTACTTTCGATATTCACCAAAATAAGAATCAGCACATTCGCTATAATATCCTCCAACATCCACCATACGATCTTCCAACATCCACTATACGATCCTCCAACATCCACACTATCTACTAAAACCATCTTTATTTTTATACTTCTTCCTACACCCTCCTTTCACTACATTTCAATCCGTACTTTTAAAAATCACTTCTAATTTAACTAATATTCAAAATCTAAGTCTTTTAATGCAGCACCCTGCCGACACAAAACTAGCTCGACCTCAACCGTCACCGAGTCACTGGCGACGGAGTGATTTTAACCGTCCCCACTTCCTACTTTGCTGGATCCAGCTTAATTGAAACAACTGTGGTGACGTTCTAACGTCTCAACCTCACACCTTTTCAGTTTGAATAGTTTCTTGTTTGTTGACCTAATCTGCCGTTGTCTATAATCGTGGCACTCGTTGTTATAAATGATGCAACTTTCATGCAAATACCTGCCACAAGTAAAATTTTAAAACCAGTCTAGGGGAATTCTTTTAATTAAAAAATATTTTGTATTACTACCATTCTATAAAAATTCCTAGAAAGGGTTTCGAAAATTTAAGCAAATATTTTTGAAAATGAGATAAAATAACCACGTTTAATCTTAGACTGTTTAAGCAATGAACATGTACATTTAAGTGGCCATTCCCCTGTCGA